>JARKIB010000382.1:0-120944 GCA_029378385.1 Mycena metata | reverse complement strand
CAACGAAGCAATTGATCGGCCCTAATACAACACAGCAGAAAATTGTGAACCATTTTCGCCCGGCTAAATGCGTTTGTCAAGGAAAATGAACCGTGGATGAACGGGACGCGTACAGTCATACAGGAGGGGCAACTGCGCGGGCAACAAGCCAAACATCGCGGTGGTTCGATAGAAGATGGAATTCTAATTTTGGAACTCAACACGGCCAAATAACACGGTCATGGCTCAGAATTCCCACCAAGATATTCACCTCCGAGATAATCCTGTGGACGACTCATCCTCAAGGGTCAAGAAACCACCTCGTACTGAAAAAATCCCAGTCCCGTTCTTTTATGCCCCGAGCGATGACGGGACGGACGAAAATATTCTCATCTTGCTGCATGGCCTAGGCAAGTTTTGCCGCAGTTTCGTCGGTCGTGGCTGCAAACCAATCTATCTTGCTTCAAGGCGACACTCATATTCCGTTCTCGAAACTCGGACGTCAATTGAAGCTTCCTCAAACCGCCGTTCTTGCTGTGCGCGCACCAGATCAGTAAGTTGACTTCAATGTAGCGATGGACCTGATTCGCAGCTCTCAGAGTTCCCTTCCTGTACGAGGAGTCATACGCATGGTTCCCGTCGTTCGACGATCTCGGTGAACTAATCGAGCAGCCGAACCCGACACCCGCCTTGCAGCTTATGGATCGCATCTTTACTCATCTCACCACCGACTGTGAATGGCCCGCGAATAGGATTCACCTTTTCGGATTCGCGCAAGGCGGCACCGTTGCCGCTGAGCTTGGTCTAAAGATGAGAGGCGAAACGCTCGGCTCAATTGTTACAATTTCTGGACCCCTCCTTTCTTATCCGACACCGTCGACTTTGAGCACAACTCCACTGCTCTTTGCGTATCGCCCATCCGCGGTGCCCCCGAATGCGCTGGCGGCGTTCAAGAAAGGGTTTCAGCGCGTCGTGGAGCACAAAATGGGTGCTCAAGGCGGGATGCCCGCATCCAAAGTCGAGTGGGAACCTATTATGCGATTCTGGAGTGAGGTCTTGGGGAGAAGACGCGTAGCAGGCGTGTATGAGGTGATGAGCGGTACGTCGAGCGTATGAATCATTGTAGATTAGGATATGTATCTAACATAGCGATTTTCCTCGCCTTCGGCGAGTTCCATATCTATTCCACTTTTTACGTCCTCCTCGTCTTCCCGATGTTTCATTCTAGCCAGCAGGGGAGCAGAAAGCCTAAATTTAGGCAGCACCTGTGGTTTTGGACGGTATGCATTCCAGAGAGTATCGCACACGTCCTCCACGGCCCTGACTGGCGGGCACAACGTGAGTGTCTTCAGAACGGGCCACGTGTGCAAGGACGATAAAACCCCTTCGACCAGATGGGGCATGAGGCACTGGTGAATTAAGGATAGCGAGGACAACAGTGGAAAGAGTGGTGGGGCGGAGGTGATCGGGAGAGCGTCGTCTGGAATTTCCTCGCAGTGGCATAAGGAGGCATTGACGAATGTAAGGGACGTCAAGGCAGGGAACGACGAGTGAGGGAGAGTTGTGGAATTGAATAGCACCAGGATTTGGTCGCCATGGGTGTTAATGATCGTGAATTCGACCAGCGCTGGTGCGTCGAAGAGATCGAATATGGCCAGCAGATGAGATTGGTCTGCGACAGAATCTAAAAGAGAGATGTGGAGGGTTTTGAGGCATGGAAGGTGCAATTGCCCTATCGAAATCTCCACCATGCAGAGAGAGAGATGGGCTAGCGACGGACAATGTGTGGAAATTGTGGGACCCCAGCTGCGGGATTTCCACTCTTCGCGCCTCAGCAAATCCAGATGGGTAAGGGCGGCGGCCCACGGCACAGGGAAATAGGGAGTGATGCCCTCGATGCCGATGAACCCAAGCATCTCCGCTCCTGCAGAGAATAATTCAAGAGTCGCATCGTAAACGTCGACAGTGTTCCTGATCTCGAGGCGCTCCAAATTACAAGCGTTTATAGGGCGAAGCGGAGCCAAGGCTGTCTGTGGATTGGCCGAAAGGAAGAGGCGCAATTGTCGGATGCGATGGATGTGAGGAACGATAACGCTGAGCTGTTCTGCAACAAAGGTATCCTTCTCGATATCCTTCGACTCCCGTAAGGTTGCGCTCAGAAGACAGGCTTGAGAGCGGGTGAAGTAGAGGTTGGCGATGTCCGCCAAGCTATCGGAGTGCAAATCGAGGTCGATTAGAGTCCAAAGCCCAGGCGCGCCGACGATAACGTCGCGAAACCGACGACAAACTTGCGAACAAGTCCATTCGGGTTTGAGCTGCTGGCCTTCTACGATTTCTTGCCCCGCGGCAACGATGGCAAGGAGGAGTTCGTTGGGAAGAGTTAAGATTGTTGTGGGATGAGTCATCGAGTTCAGGTGGAAGTGGTGGTTGGCAAGAAAGAGTCAGGTTAAAAGTTACCAATTCTTGGCTCTTACGTGTCTTCATCGCCGTGTTCCTATACCCTTCGAAAATTCAACTGGCTTGTCTCGAGTCTGCGCAAAGTCTGCGACGTAGATAATCCCACTGGTTGTTGTACAATAATGTTTTCATCCTTTCTATCCGCTTCAGCCGAACTATCTCCTCTCCGACCTTTTCTCAAAAACTTCGTCTACTCATTTCCCCTCCCCGGCATCCTTAATCCCGCGTGCAATGCGCCCCACACCGTCCTCCAGGCCTGTCGCGGCGTCCGCCACGCCGCGTGCCACGGGCCGTCCCCCGCTGCCCGTCGCACCCTCGACCGTCTCACCCACCCCGCGGCCTGCGGCTCCCACTACGCCTGTGTGTGATGTCAGAATGTGATCTGGTGCTAGTAAAGGGTGGGCAGGAGGTGGGTGGGTAGAGGAAGAGCGTGGTCTGGGAGGAGGGATGGGAAGGACGTACCGCCGACGGTGTTGAGGACCCCGCCCGTCGTGTTGCCGAGGGTTGAGGTGACGAATTTAATGCCGGATGAGACGCCGGATTCGCCGTTGTTGTTGCTGAGAGGCATTATATAGTCGTGGTTATGTTGGTGGAGTTGTGTAGTGGGTGGAATTTGTGTTTGCTGCTTGCGTCGCGTCTTTTGAAGGAATAGAACGCCTGACGTCACACTATGGAGCCACACCGTTGGATATCGATGGCGGTCACCCAAATAGCATAGGTCAGAATTTAGAAACTGCCGTGCTGGCCGAATCCCGTCCACGGCATACGTATTACGGGAGCAGGAATGAAGCCATCCACGACAAGAAAGGTAGCCTGGAACTCCAAGGGAGAAGATTTCAACGCGAGTACACCGAGATTCCTGAATGTTCCTGAGCTTGAGCTCTCCGGATTAAAAGCGTTTGCATAGCGAAGCGGGGCCAAGGTTATCTGTGATTACTGAATACGCAATTTGGATGGATGAGTCGATGACGCTGAGCCGTGCTGCAAACGATTCGTCCAGTATGCTGTCGAGATCTGCAAATAAAGCTGTTCAGAGACTCCGGGCGCACGAAGCGGAATGTCCGCCAACGTGTTTGAGCGCAAGTCGATTTCAAGGCACGTCCAGAGAGTCCAAAGCATAGACGCGCCAGCTGCGCGCTAACGATAACGTCGCACCGTTGAATAATTTGCAACAAGTCCATTTGGGGTATGTGGTTTGCTGAGAGAGATTGGAAGGAAGAGGGCACGCTCGGCTGGACGCGGGTTGCCGGCCGAAGGCTACACTCGGCCGGCACGTGAAATCTGGACTAGACCATGACCGTGGATCATTCGACTCTATCCATTTATCCTGCAACGCCAGCTCAAATCTCTGAGGCGCGCCGAAGGACATGGTCCGAGTGGGGAAAAGGTCTCACCCTCCAAGAACATCTCGCTAGCGATGCCGCGCAAGATCTGTTAGAAGGCTCGCGCGACGGTCGTCTTATTACATGGTGATTTCTTCTCTTGAATCGTAGTTAAATGTGGTTGGAATTCTCCCGAACCTAGGGTACTGGCTCCACGAGACAATTCCCAAACTCTCGATTTCAAGTGCTCATGCGAGACGTAAGTGAGTGCACAAGCGGGCACGTCGGTGGCCAAATAACGTTGCCCGGCATCGCATGACAGGTTCAAGCGTACAGCGCTCGTTGTCAATCCAGCGAGCGCATCTGTAGAGACGGTGACCTGTTACGCCATCGCCTCCGTGTTCACTCCGCCTGAGAACCGCGGGCAAGGATTTGCGCGCCACATGATGCGCCTAATGCACTGGGTTGTCGCGGACGAGGCTCTGTTGCCGTCTGGCGATTTCCCTGCTGTATGGGGAGAACCGCCGTGCAAGGTGAATGGTCTGCGGAATGGGCGATTTTCCACCCTGTGGAGCGATGTGGGCGATTTTTACAGCACGTGTGGGCCCGTCCCCGGTACGCAGGACGGGTGGACCATAAGAGGAAGGTCTACTACGGCGTGGGACCTCGATGCTTGTTCTTTTCCGGACTCTACCGCCGGCGACTCTACCGCTGGCGATTGGACTTGGCTAGACGACTGTGGGGTTGTTAAATTATGGGAGGAAGACTCGGAGAAGATACGGCGCGATGTGGAGCAGATTCATGCTGGCTTGACCTTTACATGCCTTCCCAGCCACGGCGTCGCTTCTTTTCAACATCGTAGTCTCGATATCTTTTCTGATCGCCTCGACAACCCGCTACGCATATGGGGCGTCGTCTCGCCCGACCGTTCCACATATGCAACATGGATGATGGATCCCAGGCCACCAGCCCCGCGGACACTCACCGTCAGCAGGCTGCGCGTGGAGCCGTCTGACTTCGATGCGCTGCTGGGCCGGGTATTCGAGATTGCGAAGAAGTACGATGTGGAGCGTATCGAGATTTGGAGTTTACCTTCCGAGCTGGAAGTTGTCGCTCGGCAGCTTGGAGCAACGACATATTTGCGGGAGGAACACTTACCAGCGTTCAAGTGGTACGGGAAGGAGCGTGAGGCAGACGTATCATGGGCTTTCAACGAACGGTGCGTTAGCAATTTTGGAGAGCTAGGCAATCAGCTAATCGGACACAAGATTCGGCTGGTGTTGAAGTATAGATCCGCTGGTCACTGTCACTTTCGCGGTGTGTCCATAGAGTCGAATTTGGAAGTACATGGATAGTAAAGCGGAGTTTATTTTCCCATTCTTGCCGTGAAGCTTTATGGCGATCACAAATAGGTTAATCTACGCCAAGTTTACGTACATAGGTATTTCTGTCGGATGAAAAACATGTCAACGTACGTAACAGTGAATGCTTACAACGTGCCCAATGATCATAGTATAGAACACATCGCGCTACAACAGCGTTCCGACCTGCTGCCGTATCCCTGTCCACTCCTGGGAATACATGTTATGTTAAATTCAGGACTGACAAGGGCACGTTCATCGCTTTCTATGGCGCCCGTTGAGCGCTGAGCGGTTGTACTGTTTCCATGAAGCATCGAGTAGTAGTAGGCCTCCAACGGGCCACTGCGAGCCTGCATGGTGCTGCTCAGGTGGGTCATGGCATCCGCAGCATTAATTACCGTGCTAAATTATGAAGACTATACGCAACAACAAAGCCATCTCCTTGAAGCTAGCAAAGCTCGCGGAAGAGGTCACCGACGCGGTTGTTCACAGTTGCTCACAACGTCCAGAAGGCGATCAAGTACCGTTCGCAACCGAGCCAGTGCTCAGCATCCTTACCCAGTGCGTCGCACTCCGGACTATAATCGGGTTCCTTTAGCTTTTTCGTCGTCCTAGGCTCTTCGATGCCTGCGTGGGATGTATGGGCAAGCATCAGTCGCTCGGAGTCGTTCGCTTCTTTATGAAGCGAGGTTTGGGCGAGGACCTCAACCAGTACTTTCTTGCGTGCCGTGCAATCTCCCACATCCTTCAGGTCTGCAACATCAAATTCTTGCTGGTGGGGAATTAATTACTCACAAACCGGTTCAGGTCAAGGAAGGTCACAGCAGCCTCATCGAAAACCCACAGAGTATTCTGACACTCGAGATTCACGTACGGAGTGAGGAGACTGTCTTGCTGCAAGTATTCACCAAGTTTGAGTCCATTGCCTGGGATTTACTCCCTACAGCGAACTTTCAAGTTTGGGCGTTGCGAACGACGTCGCAAAAACAATGCTGAACATGACCGCCAGCGCGACGGACGGTCTTCCCATTCCAGTTAAAGCGATCACGCAGACCGTCCTTCTCGTGATCCAGTATTTTGAGGTGTGAAGCAGACGAGTTTATGATCAAGGGGGAAAATTGATTCGGGCTTGTTTAGGCTGTCCGCGACGCAAAGGACCGAGCCAAGGAGATCATCC
This sequence comes from Mycena metata, assembly GCA_029378385.1. NCBI lineage: Eukaryota > Fungi > Basidiomycota > Agaricomycetes > Agaricales > Mycenaceae > Mycena > Mycena metata. The sequence goes on along the minus strand of JARKIB010000382.1, from coordinate 114,648 downwards.
AGAGGGCCCTGTCTCTATGGAATTCCCTGGTCGAGCATTACAAAGAAGGAGTCAGCGAGAAACTTGACCGGCACGTTCAGTCGTTCCTCCAGTGCGTTGTACAACTTGAAGTTCTGAATTATGATTAAGTAAATGATCAGCACACTGCAGCGCACCCTGGTACGCCTTCTCATACTGCGTGAGACGAGCCAGCTGCGGAGGATTTTGGCTGTCGAGAGCGTGAACAGTATCCTGGACGATGCAGATCGCGCGATCAACAACGCGAAGGACACGTTGAATGTAAGTGGAATTTGAAAGGTTCAGAAAAAATGATTAAGGAACCGCCAGGTCTCCTTCCTGGTCAGCATTGCCATGGTCGTTCATGAGAAAGGAGTAAGCACCAGGTGCGCAGCGGCATGATTACTGACTGGTGACTGTACACTGACCGCCGCGGCTATGGCCTCATTAAAGCATCACTCCTGCGCTTCTTCCACCAGTTTCTCGTGTTTTTCATGGACGCGATTCGTTGGTCCAGAAGTACGTCCAAGTGCTTTGTGCAGCGCAAGGATTTGTTGGGCTCGCGATCATGGGCCCAGGCGGCGTTGGCAAGACATCGGTCGCGCTACGAGTCCTCCACAATGACATCCTTGCCTCGCAGTTTGACGGCGGTCGCTTCTTCATGAGCTGCGAGCCGCTCAGCGACGCTGCCGACCTTCCCGCCACAATGGCAACCCACCTCGGCCTCGATCTGCCGCCGTTGAGCGACCCGCTGACTGCCGTAGTATACCATCTGAGGACTCGCGGACGCACACTCCTTGTAATCGACAACCTAGAGACAATATGGGACAGCGAAGCTGTGTCCCGTGCCACACTTGAAGATCAACTACGTCAGCTGGAACAGCTTTCCAATATTGGACTGATCATCACGAGCCGAGGTGCCTTCCCTCCTTACGGTGTTGACTGGGCAAACCGAGACGAGGTCATGCTCTCCCCGCTGTCCCCCGCAGCCGCGCTTCAGGTATTCATCGAAGTCTCTCGCACGGTTACAGACGATCCGGCAGAGATCGCCGCGCGCGACAACTTGCTTGCAGCAGTCGACTACATGCCTCTGGCGATCTCGTTACTCGCCCAACTCGCTGCACGAGGGGAATCGCCAACGCAGCTCCTTGAGAGTTGGGAAGAGGTGCACACCCGCTTCCTGAGGACACATCCAAAAGGCAAATCGTACAATATTGAAGTGTCCATCCAGCTCTCGCTCGACGCGTTGGTCCGATACGAAAATCCCGAGGCTCTGGGGCTTTTAGCAGTCTGCAGCCATCTCCCTGACGGCATGCGCCCCGCTGTCTACGACCATCTCAAGCCGATATTTCGCGATATCAAGGGGGCACTGCGAGTCCTGCAGCAGCTGGCACTGGTGAACACAGACCACGACAGCGTAACAAGGATGTTGAATCCAGTCCGGCTGTACGTTCATGACAACTACGAGATGCGTGCGGCAGACCATCTCGCTTTGCTCTCGTTCTACCTCGATCTCGCGGCCGCGATTCCATCACAGTCGGATGACCACTACTTCAAAGCTGCTTCGCATGCCGCGCCAGAATACCAAAACCTTTATGTGGTGCTGTCCAGCGAGATTCGAGCGACGCTTGATCAATCCGGACACGTCCCACTGAAGCAGCTGGTCGACGCAGTCATCGGGTTTTGTCAATTTGGCTATCGCCCGATGATTGCAGACTATTCGTCACTTCAGCGACTGTTGCAGGAATTGATTGGCCTTCCTCAGGTCGCCAGCGACCCTCTCTCCCTCGCACGGTGCTTGCGCAGGCTGGCGTTCATTGATCTGGAGATCGGCAACTACGTTGCCGCCGCGGACAACGCGTCCAAGGCTCAGTCGCTGTACCTTCAGATCCAGGACCACGCATACGAGGCAGCAGATTGCACCTTTGCTGTTGCGCGGGCCACCCGCTGGCAAGGTGATTATGAGGACGCTGACTCCTGCTTCGCAAACGCCCTCGGTCAGTTTGTGCAGCTTGGGAACATCCCTATGATCGCCAGATGCACGATTGACTGGGCCTATCTTGCTGCCGATCGAGAAGACTGGGATGCTACCATCTCGCATGGCGTAGATGCATTGAAACGGTACATAGAATGCGAAGGGCACCACGGAATGGCCATCTGTGCACACCTTTTTGGTCGTGTTTTCCTACGGCAGGGTCGTATTGACGGAGCTGTCAAGCTCTGCTACGCCGCCGCGTACTATCGCACACCACCCGGTATCGAGGAACTGCGAGCGTACAGAGATCTCAGCATAGCATATCGCCACCAGCGCAAGTTTCAGCTCGCGCTGGACCAATTAGCTATCGCTCAGGACGCGTATACCGCACTTGGAGATATTCATGATCTTGCCATTTGCACATGGTACACTGGGCTGCTTCACACAGACCAGGGACAGCTCACCGAGGGCGAGCGGCTTATCCGTGACGCGCTATCTACATTCGAGAGACTCGGAATCAAGGATGACTACGCGGACTGTAAGGAAGACCTGGAAGATATCCTCCGCGCCGATAAAGGGGATGATGACGAGGCCCTGCCACGTCTTGTAGGCGCCTCCGTAGTCACCAGTGCACGGAGACAGATTGAGGGCGAAGACGACGAAGACGGGGCAGATGACTCCGAAAGCCCTTGCGATCCCGTTGCGCGACCGACAGGCCCGTGTCGCATCATCTTCAAGCTCAGCGAGTTTGACGCCGGTGCTCGAGGCCGCATTCATGCAGTTTTGCACCAGCCATTACTCACTCACAGCGCTGGTTCCTCAATTTAGTGGGCATTCAAGTTAGCTACACTTCTTTAAGTACTGTAGAACAAATAATTTGGCCCGCTTCCTTTCTCGTCCTGCACCATGCATTGTCTTTGAATTTTGCGTGCGGGAAACTTCCAGACGTTGTTCGTCTTCTCCACCACTTTTTCCACTGTTGTCCTCGCTATCCTTTATTCGTCAGTGCTTCATGTCCCACTTGGCCGCATGGTCCGTTCTGAAGACACTCACGTTGTGCGCCACCGGTCGGCGAGCCCGGGGCCGCAGGGCGAGTGTGCCAGTTGTAAGGGAACAGTGTGCGGGCCGAATTCCGGGAGCACTTAATCCAAACAACCAAACACAACACGACCGCCTTTACCCTTTTCAAATTTCCACGCGTTCAACGCGCTATTCTGACAATTTCTCGAGGATTTACAAGCTGGAATCCACATGCTGCGAAATACGCGTACACGCCACTCACTAGCACCTCTATTAAAGACGATGCATTCTAAACCTTCAACTTCGTCCTCGAAATCCGAGTCGAGGAAAGACCATGATACGGCGGCGGAAGGTGCTCCTCAGGACCTCAACTCCCCCTGGAATTCTTCTTTGGATCAGTTATGCCACCTGCCTCTGGCATCATCTGTACCGGTGTGCAGCAACGACTGGTTGAGGCCAAGCACACATCGTCCATGGTCACTGGGTTAACCCAGGTCTCACCACCCCACTTCGGGATCTCTCTATGTCTTCCAATCCATCTTTCAAGTTCTCGTCGGCGCGTTAGACATAGACACAGCCGGGAGGATGTTCACAAAATCTGTTGCCGCGTCCTGTTCTTCATCGTGCAAACCGGGCGACCATTCACGGTCGTGCAAATCCGGCCTTCCTGCTCAATTCCGGCTCTTAGCTGATGTTAAACATGACATCCTTATCTATCCGCCGTTATTCCGTGTCGAGACTACGCGGAATCCGATGGGGTACGATTTAAATTCACAGCTCTATTGCTCACTTAATAAACAGGAGCCTAAAAACATCGTTTGGGATTGCCACGCTGTCCTACGCAAAGACTGCCGCCGCCGCTTTACTTTCGGGCTTTCGGTCGACGGTAGCGAGATGAGGGTTTGGTTTTTTTCTCGAACCCACAGTTTTGTGTCCGAGTTGTTAAACTTTATCACCGTACGTTCTCCGCGTTCCTTCGTTGCCGCGTCTCATCTGCTGTGCACAGGAACCCGAGCGGGTGATTCGTCTCATCATCGGCCTCGTATTTGCCACTCCAGAGCAGCTTGGCTACGACGACAGTGCCTCCTGCTTTATTACGACACCGGAACTGTACAGTACAGGCTAGTCGTCGACAAGACGGTATACATTACCACGAAAGTCCTCTCTGACCATCGCTCGGAAACCGTCTGTGGTCGATCGACGCGTGTGTGGGAAGGGTATCGCGAGGGCGACCCCCAGTGTGTCCCCGTTGTAGTCATGGATCTATGGATTCCCGTACACGCAGCGCAGGAGGGCATTCAGCTGATGGAGCTACGCGAGAAATTAGAAACGCTCGAAGATCCCGCCACCCCGCTTCCCCCCGGCGATTATTTTCTTACTGTGCTCGCCCATGGGTTCGTCCGGACCTCTGCCGGTGTGGAAGACGATATCCTCGATGTCATTATGCGCGGCTGCCTGCCACCGATAGAAAGCGCCCACCACGCTCCCCGGAAACACTACCGCATCGTCTTCAAGGAGGTCGGGGTTCCCATCGATAAACTGAGTACCATTTCTGAGATTAGGCATACTCTCGCTGATGCCACTCGCGGTATGCCTGTCCTCTTATTTCTCTCGAGGTTTCCACTCACATGTCACCAGCCCTATCACTTCTCCACCGACTCGGCCTCGTTCACCGCGATGTCAGCGCGGGCAACATCCTCCTCGTCAGGGGCGTCGGAAAGCTGTCCGATCTTGAATACATGAAATCCTCTCGAGAGCTATCTCCTCCGGACCTGAAAACTGCTTGGTGGTATGTGATGTTGTGCAACGCGAGAGTTTACCGCGGTCGAGGCTACCTTGGGTAATTATTGGTTCGTCCCTCCCGACTTCAGCCAAGGGCCCGACATGGCCCTTCCTCAACCACCTCCCTTTCGCTTCAATCCGTTGCATGATCTGGAGTCAACAATGTGGATCGGGATCTGGGCGGTCTTGTTTTATCGCCCGCAAGACCGAGTGCTCGCGCAATATTATGTGAAATACTTCACCGATTTCGTCGATCCCATCCCCCGCTATGGCGGCTGAACTTCCAGTTTTCCGCGTCTAGCACCGTCAGATCCTTTTTATGGGGCCATCGACGCCTTGCGCGCTGTTCGCTCCCGTCTTCGCCAGCATTACGCCAGATTCGAGGCCAATTTGGTCCCTCATGAGGATCCAAATTGTCCCCCTTCTATCGACCTCCAAGACATCCACGCCCAATTTACCGGGAAATATGAGGATGCGGCGACTCGACTGGAGGGCACTCCTTGTCTCCGCAGGAACAAGAAAACTCCCCCAGAAGTTGAGAAGCGGCTGCAGCCGGAGTTTACTGAAACCCCCTCGACTTCAAAAAGGCCTTCTCCCTCCCGGAAACGCAAAAGCAGCGAAGTATCTTCAGGCCGCTCGACTTCGAAGGAGCCCGATGGCTCAAGTACAGGAAGTCGCGACACAGTTCAGGCGCGCGCGCAACGCCAAGGAGCAGTCGGATTCTGGGCGAAGAACAGGAAAACTCGGGCCGCCGGAATAAATACAATACATATCATTTGACCCACACAATAGTCTATGTCTACATGTACCACAGGGCGTACGTGGGGAAAAGCTTGCAGATCGCTCGACGTTACCCCTTAAGGAGGCTGGAAGGAAGACGCTTTCAATCACTGATTTTGCCCGGTCCGGGCCGCCTTTCTTGTCCTGCACCATGAGCAGTGCAAAAATTCTTTCCCTTCCCAACGAACTCCTCCTTGCCATCGTTGCCGCGGGGCAAGAACTCGAAGAAGGCAGTGTCGCTGTCCAGCAGCTCAGACCCGAGTGGACTTGGTCGCAAGTTTGTCGTCGGTTTCGCGACGTTATCGTTGGCGCGCCTGGGCTTTGGACCATAATCGACCTCGATTTGCACTCCGATACGTTGGCGGACATCGCCAACCTCTACTTCACCCGCTCCCAAGCCTGCATCCTGAACGTAACCTTACGGGAGTCGAAGGATATCGACAATGATTCCTTTGTTGCAGAGCAGCTCAGCATCATTGTTCCTCACATCCATCGCATCCGACAATTGCGCGTCTTCCTTTCGGCCGACCCGCAGATAGTTTTGGCTCCGCTTCGCCATGTAAACGCTTCTAATTTGGAGCGCCTCGAGATCAGGAACACCCTCGACGAATTCGAGACGAATCCCGTTGAATTGTTCTCTGCAGGAGCCCAGATGCTTAGGTTCATTGGAATGAAGGGCATCACTCCCCATTTCCCTGTGCCGTGGGCCGCCGCCCTTACCCACCTGGAGTTGCGGGGAGGCGACATGTGGACAAACGCGGAAGGCAGCAGCTGGGGGGTCACAATCGCAACACAATGTCCGTCACTAGGCCATCTGGCTCTCAACATGGTGGACATTTCGATAGGGCGATTACACCTTCCATGCCTGAAGTTTCTCCACATCTCTCTTTCAGATCCCGAAGAAGACTACAATCATTTGCTGACCATATTCGATCTCTTCGATGCACCAGCGCTGGTCGAATTCACAATCAATGGCACTCATGCCGACCAAATCCTGGTGCTCTTTAATTCAACCAGTCTACCGCACTCGTCGTTTCCTGCCTTGACGTCCCTCACCTTCATCATCGATTCATGCGTGTGCAACGAAATTCCAGACGGTGTTCGCCCCATCTCGTCTTCTCCACCACTCTTCCCGCTGTTGTCCTCGCTATCCTTGATTCAACAGTGCTTCACGTCCTACTTAGCCGCAGGGGTTTTATCGTCCTTGCATCTATGGCCCGTTCTGAAGACACTCACGTTGTGCCCACCGGCCGGCGAGCCCGTGGAGGACGTGTGCGATGTTCTCTGGAACGTATGCCATTCAAAATCACAGGTGCTGCCTAAATTCAGGCTTTCTGCTTCGCTGTTGGCTCGAATAAAAGACCGGGAAAACGAAGAGGACGAGAAAAGTGGAATGGACATGGAATTATTTGACCCCACCGAGCTCATCAACAGTTTCGGATAACGCTACTTGTGTATATTCCCCAGATCGTTCTATCTACGCCGCTGACCTTTGATACACAGCCTAAAAATGTTATGTTGTTGTAGAAAATTGTCCGCTTGTTCCACGGCATATAAGGGCCACCGGCAACGGTTCTTCTTTCTAAAATGTAGTGGTGAACGCAAGACACAGCCACCGACCACCAGAAGGTCATGAGACCCAGCTTCTTTAAGTTCTTAAAAGCGCGTCTTCTTTCTGGTTACACGCGTCAAACCTCTTGCATTCTCCCACCAGCTCTGCCCCAACATGAACTCTGTACGCTTCATTCTTTCGTCGATTCCATAACGTCTCATTTCCTCCAGCACGATTCAGATTGCAGTTGCGAGGTTTGCTCAATGTACCATTCCCGGTACTCGGATTTGACGGTCACTCGTAGGACCCGAATGCACGACTCACGTCCACCACGCTCGAGACCTTGGTGAAGCTGAAAAGTGATCTCAATCCGCTCGAAATGTCCACAGTCGAAATCAACGAAACGGTTACTACTCTGCTACAGTACTTGAAGGCCAGCGATATTCCACACCGCGACAAGGGCTGCTGCACGCATGTACTCAGCCAATTTCACGCGCACTTCGCAGTGACGGGTCTCGCCCTCATTTCCTACACCATACGACCAGAGCCCGACTCCCAGTTCGTAACTCGCCTCCTAGAGGCGTGGCCCGGTATCTGGAAATGGCTGGAATACACATTTGAGAACTGGGTCATTTCTCCGTTGTTTTCTGACCAAGATAATGCGCACAGATACCATGCATTCCAGACTATCATTTCATCCCTGCGCAGCTTTGTCAAGATTCCTGCTGTGTGCGACCGTCTACTAGCTGCTGGCGGTGGGAAGAAGACTTTCGTGATGCTGGGCTCCTGCTGGCTATACGAGATCGAAGACGAATTCAAGGAAGCTGCGGCTTCCAAAGACAACGGCTTCCTCACCGCAACAGAACCTCTTCTCGATCTGGGCACATATAAACCCGGGCCTCCCCCGGACTTCTTCTTTAGCTGTATAATGCCAAGCTCGAACGACGCAGGAAAACCAGTTCGAGTCGCACTCGATCACCTCCAATGGTATCTCACACACACTGCGCCCTGGAGTTCGCCAGCCATCTTCATTCTCGAGTATCACCTCCAAATGGCAACAACAATGACCAAAGCCCTTCCCTATCTGCACACGCTCCTAGCACATGACTCTGTGCGCACTGTCACCCGCATCCTTGTTTCCCTCACGGCCGGGCGCTATGACATGATTACAGCCGGCGGTGTCGCGCAATGTATCGGCTCTTGCTTCGAGTTCCTCGATATAGTCCTCCCAGCCGCAGACGGCTTCGCTTGGACGACACATTCCGTGCAGATCGGGCTCATCCCCGCCTTGCTCCGCGCCCAGGCATGGCTCGCCGACATGCCAGACGACAATGCGCAGGCAACGCTCGTGAAGCTTATCCGTTTGCTGTCGCTGTACAGCATGTATCCTTCCCTCTTGCGGCATTTAGTGAGATCTCTGGACCGCTCGCGTGAGCTTGGGCTCCCGGAGACTGTCAAGGACATCCCTCCCGTCTGGGCGGCGTATTCGGAACTCGAGGAGCTCGTTGCCGACCGTAAGAGGCTCTTCGACACTGATATGAGTATCCGGTGCCACAATCCAACTGTATGTCACTTCACTCGTTTCGCTGGCTCCCTCAATAATTAACAATGCCCCCAGTGTCGAAAAATCGACACGAAAAACAATTTTTCGAGTTGCAGCAGCTGCTTCACCACTTCTTACTGTTCGTCAGATTGCCAAAAGGAACATTGGAAGGATGGCCATCGGGTCGAGTGCAAGAATCTGAAGCAACTTCGACTCGGTGGGTTACCCTTCCTTCTGATGATTGTGAATCGTACTGAACTCCCACAAAGTGGGTAAAGCTCCGCCTGTCAGCCCCGAGGACTACGATTTCGCAACGAAACTTGTGATCGAGGTGATTGGTCGTCGCAAGGACGAGGTCGTCCGCGTGTGGAGAGAAGAGATGCCAGCGCGCACTCCCGTGGTTTCGCTGAATTACTTCTTGGACGACCCGAGGGGTGTTTTGGTTGCCGGAAGCCCAAGCAAGTATCCTCCGCAGGGTTATACCGAGTTCCAACAGGTCCGCGACATGTGGGAGAACGTGATAGGGCAGGATATCCACAAGGAGCATATCGTAGCCGGTGCATATTTGCCCCACGGCAGTTCGGGGAAGCTGCACTTCTTGTGGCTTGGGATTGATGATAGGGAAACCGAAGGAACGGTTGTTGAGCGCCTCATCCGCACGGTTGAGCGGATGTAAATACCCTGCTTGTTATGTACTTGTCTTCTGTATCACGAACAGTGTAAAAAAAAATGGATGTATCGTTTATTGGACTCTGTACAGTCTACTACGTCGTACCTCTGTTTCGATTTGGTCGAGGGACGGAGAGTCCAGCAGGACGGTGATCGCGGGGAGGAGTTGATGCCAACGGCACTTGTATTCTGACCCTACGCGTAGTAGGCGTGGTCAAATCGAAAGGAGTCAAAAGCGGCGGCTCTCGTTGGTAATTTCCCCTGGTATAGCTCGTGGGTATCAGGCTTGCTACATGTACACGACAAATTTTCAGTGTTGGGAGTCAGAAAAAATCACAACAAAACGCACGTTGTGCTCTCATCCTTGCTCGATAGAGTAACCAGGCCCACATGATGCCGAGCGACAGTACAAGACTACCGAAAACTGCACCAGCTATGGCTGCCGCGGGGAGCTTGGATTTATTGCTGGCGGAGAAGGGAGGATTACGGGTTGCGCGGGAACTTCTCGTCGCAGAGGAAAAGCTAGGAGTCAAGGCGAGGCTGTCGCCATTGGTAGAGGTGGTGTGCTCCGAGTCTATGGAAGCCGGGGCGGTCGTCCACATTTGAGAGAGTATTTCGCGATCGTCGTGCAGAATCTTGATTTGCGACATGGAGAGTAGTTCAAAAGGTCGTATCTGTCGGTCAAGCTACTTTGCTGTGGACCGTGACGGCCGCAACACCACATACGGTCTCCACGTACACCGCGACGAAAAAAGCACGATCCGCCGAAATAGGGATGCATTTAGACCTGTCGCCGTCCTCGTATTGCTGTGAACCACGGGAAACTATCAAGCCTAATTTGAGGCCTTGAGCTTGAACCTTGACTCGAAGTCCGTTCACCGTCGTCGAAGACGCCGTCAACACCGCCACAAGATACAGCCAAAAAAAACATTTTATTCAAGGAAATCCACATAACAATACACAAAGCTCGATAACAACAACACAATAGCAGAGACAGAGGATAGGGATAGATGCGTGAGATGGTCATGAAGTAGCAGTAGTGGTAGTAGCAGAATTCCCCATCCGGTCGTTTACGCGCTGCCGATGCAGCCGGTTTTTCAAATGCACTTCATAATTCGACAACGTCTCGCCCGGGCCAGGCGTATATAACTGAGCAAAAACCTTGAGCAATTGAACGCAGGCAAGGGAGGAAAAGACGGCTACCTTCCCTGGACAGTCCAAGCATTTTATGCGCCATTCCGGCGTACTCGCAGAGTTGACCTTGCGCAAGATGACTTCAAATTTATCGTTCCTCCACTTCGCCTGCATAGCCTGCATCGCATTGGAGAGCCACTGAGGGGGCTACATAAAAATAAGCTACGAGAACGGAGCTCTACAGAATGTCGTAACTCACCCAGGTCGCTCTTGGACTAGGAGGCGGTACCGGCGAACCATCTGCGACTGGCGTGGATCCAGGTACAGACGCAGGGGCAGACGTGGGTAATTGAGTCGGTGGCGGCGCAACTGTTGGTGTTGTTGCCGCAGGGGGCGGCGCGGAGACCGAAACGGGCTTAGGGGGCGGAGGAGACGCCGGCGCCAACGTCGGGGCCGAAACTGATGGCGGAAGAGGAGACGCGGGCGGGGGCGGAAGAGACGCCGCGGGTGGGTTGGAATCAGGTGGGTTAGAAGCCGCCTTTACCACAGGCGCCGGAGTCGGGGCTGGGAGGTTCGCTGGCGGAGGAGGGTCAACAGGCGCCGGCTCTTGTTTGGGAGGTGGAGGCAACGGAGGCGTAATATTGGCGTGGTTAACGCCATTGAGCTTGACCGTTTGCGCGAGCGGCGCCTCGGACCCGCTGGAAGCGTCCGAGATTGGAGAGAGGTCGCGCGCAGGAGACTGACGAGACGTATCGCGCGGCGTCTGAGCCTCCGAGGTGTCCGCCGGCGTCGCAGGTACAGTCCCGCTTTGCGCGCGCAGCGCCGCGGCGCCGCCTTTTCGCTTAGCCATGGTCTTGGCATATTCAGCAGCCCTTTTCAACGTCGCATGATGCTCCAGGTCCGAGTTATAGTCTATTGGCCGAGGCCGGCGGTGTCTGTGCCAGTACTTGCCTATAAAGAGTACTCGTAAGAATGGTAGGTACCATCAACGGCGGAAAGCGCATACCACAAGTGCCGCACTGCGACTTGTCGCCCAACGGGCCCTTGCGCCGACCCACTGCGATGCTCTCAGGACATCCGCAGTTGGAGCAGTGCCACACGCCATTGATCATGTTGCGGCGCTGTCCGTCAGCGAAGACTCGGTCATCCCGGCCACGCTTCAGTCCCGCAGCCTTCCCCGGCGGTACGACGCTGGTTGTAGGTGCCGGCGGCGGGTCGTTTTCCAGCGGAGGCGGAAGCTTCGAGATGTCCGCTGCAGTCGACTCGATCGGGGCCCGGACCTTCGCGCGCGGACGCAGGACCGAGGTATCATACGGCGGGGGCTTGAAGAACCCTTTCGCCGTCTTCTCCTTGATCACGAGCGGCGGTGGCATCGGAACGGGGGGAAGCGACGACGTCGGCGTGTAGTCGCGCTCGCCGTTTTCAGACGCGACCATATTGGCGATGGTGACCGAGGCCGCTGCGGCCGCAGCACGTCGAGTTGGCGCCGTCGCAGCAGCGACGACAGCGAGGGTCGCAGCATCCAATTCAGGGAACCCGATAGACGGAGTACGACACGTACGAATAGGCTCGCGATCGGGCAACGCAACACCGCGGCGCCCACCTCTCGTCCTCTTCCGTCGTCGATTCATGTCCTTGTCGCGCTCCTTCTCGTTGCGCTCCAATTCTCCATCGCTGAGATAATTGAGCTGCGGCGTGAAAGCTTGAACTTGGTCCATCGCGCGCGACGCGGAAGACAAACTCGGCATGAGCGCATTCCGCAGGTCGTCATCCTGCACGGGCGACCCATCCGTCGGGCGCCCCACAAGGAAGAGCGATTTTTGGTAAGTCTGCACCTGTTCCCGAATCGAATGGGCGATGGCAGTTCTAAAAGAAAAAAACGCGTTAAATAAACGCGTTCGTCAAAAAAAATAATGAAGTTCACTTGAATTCCCCTCCAAGCCCCAATTCCTTTGCATAGAGATCCGCAAAGCTCTCAGGCGAGGCGTCGTTGTTGTCGAGATCCCACTCAAACTGATCGTCGAGCTTTATCGATCCAACAATGATGTCCAGCTGCCGTAATAAAACGCATCAATAAGAAACGAAGAAAAAGATCGGTTTCCGGCCGAACGCACCTTGACTAGAATGCGCATGTCGTCGGTCAGCGCCTTCTGGTCGAACGTGAACTCCTCCACCGTCATCGGCCGCTCGTCCGCCGCCTCCATGTCGTCGTCCTCATCCTCATCAATGACGACCTTGCGCCGCTTGTGCTTGTGCCCCTTTCCCGTCGCCGCCGCCCGCCCACTTCGCAGCCGCTTGCGCCACGCGCTCCACCATGCGGCGCTCTCGCCCTCGAGCGTCCCCGCGCGCAGCGTGTCCTCCGTCACCGCCACGTCCCAGCTATCGCCGTCGTAGTTCGCCGAGTGCGCACGATAGTCGCTTAGCTGGTCCTGGATCGCCTTGGTGATCACGCCATGGTATGACGACGCCAAGTTGTAGTCCTCCACCACCGTCTGCGCAAAGTCCTCCGGGCTGATTACGGGGTCTATCGTCGCGTCGTGAGCATACGGAGCGGAAAATGCGAGGCTCAGGTACGTGCGCACCATTTAAATTCCACACAAACGTGTCGCGCATCTTGTGGTGCTCGACATCAAATTCGAGGCGGATAGGCACAAGTTGTTCCGGCCGGTTCGCGTCCTCCGTTTCGATCTTGCGCGGCCTGCACGGAATGTGTAATAAATTGAGCGTTCAGAACGAATTGGAAATGGACTAGCGCACAGTCTGATCCCCTCCCTCCGCGCGCCCTTGCGGTGGTGGTACTCCCGGTCCTTGTCTTTCTTACGGTAAGGATAGCGCACATCGAACCGCTCGCGTCCCTTCAAGAACCGGCTCGCATTCGTGTCGAGGGTGCCCTTCTCCCACCACGGTATTGTCCGCGGGCCGACTATCTCGCGCAGCTCGGCGCCCATGCGCGTCTTCATCTCGCGGAAGCGGAGCTCGTACGCACGGTCCGCCGCCATCCACTCCTTCACGTCCACGATCTCTTCGGCGCTCACGGGCGGGATCGCCGCCAACGACGTCGCGAGAGGAACGACCGTTACGCGCGTAACCGCCGGGTTAAGATTAACAGAGGCGGGAAGCGGAGGGAGGAGGGGCTGCGGCGGAGGAGGGCGCGCCACGGAAGGAGGCATGATTGGTGGTGGGACATTGGGAAGCGCAGCGGCGGTAAGAGCAGTGATTTGGGGAACTGCAGTAGGAGGAGGCGCGGCTGCTGGGGGTTCAACGCGCGCAGGAGTACCGGGCTTCATCGGCGAGGCGGAGCGCGGGATACTGGGCTGCCGCTGCGGCGTCTGTACGCCCGAGGCGCCTGACTGCGGTCCAAAGGACGGTTGTCGTTGAGGCGTCCCATTCGCCGACGGAGGACGGGGGCCAGGGCCAGCAGCAGACGTGGAGCGCAACATGGGTGGTGGCGGGCCCATGGCGCTGATGCGGGGCGACTGGGTCTGCGACTCGGAAGGCGCGAGCTTGCGTTTCGAGCGGGTGTAAGGAGAGCCAGGCGGGGGGGAGCCTTGAGCCACGTTTTGCTGTGGCTGCTGTGGTTGAGGCATTCCTGCTGGAGAACCCCCGAAACCGGGGCCGAATTGCGGCGCGCTCTGCGATTTCCCCGGCTGGAAGCCATTTTGCTGACCCTGATTCTGGAGCGGGAAGTCGACGCTGCCAAGACTAGCGGTGCGACTAGGAGGACGCGGACCCATCCCCATCGGGCCGACACCGCCGCCCATTCCCATGTTGGCGGGATTCATGCTCGGGTTGATGCCCATGCCCATGCCCATGCCCATGTTCATTCCCATCGCGCCGCCCATAGGCTGGTGCATGCCCATTCCAGTTCCCGGACGCATGCCAGCCATCCCTTGCGCGGTCCCCGGTCGTTGCGGCGGCATCATGCCCATGTTGTTCATTCCCATGCCGCCGCCTACGCCCATCCCGCTCATTCCCATCGCGCTCCCGGGGCGGTCAAAGAGTCCAAGAGTGTCGGCGCCATACTGCTGCTGTAAGAGCTGCTGTTGTTGCGCCTGCTGCTGCTGAATTTGTTGTTGACGAACACCGGCCATAACGTTCTTCAGCAGAGACTGGCGCTCGAGCGGGTTCATTTGGTGAATCTGCTCGCGCGTCACGCCCATGTTCGCGAGGGCCTGCTGTATTTGTGGTGACATTTGCATTGGCGGCGCCTGCATTTGTGGATTCATCATACTTGGACCGTTATTATTCATAGACATTCCACCGCCGGCAAAGTGCATGCCAGACGATGAGAGGCCGCCGTTAAGACCAGAATTCATCATCATTTGTTGTTGCTGTTGCTGCTGGAGTAAATGACCTGGGGTGATCATCCCGCCGCCCATACCGCCGTTCAAGAGCTGTGCGGGACTGAGGGCGCCATTAAATTGAGTCTGCTGCTGCTGGCCGTTGAACGACGCGAGCATTGCGGGATTTATTCCCTGGTGGGGAGGCTGGACGGGGCCCTGGGGGGCGAACCCGGGGTACGGGCCGCCCCCATTCGAATTCATGTCTGAATACGTGGTGGACTGGACTGGAGACAGGCATGAGTTCGCGGGACGGATACAAGGACAGGGCGATAAGGTCCGGGGTCGCTTACGTGGGCGGTCCAAGCGGTGGATGGTGATGGGAGGCTGTTGCGTTGTGTTTTGCAGGGACCCAAAGCACAAGTCCCTCGGTTGCCTGCTTCCGAATCGCCCGTCCCTCGATAGAGACTCAACACAAGGGTCAGACCTGTGTCAGTGACTGTCACGTCACAGCACCGCCTTGCAGCTCCATATCCGTCCTCCTCCTCGAGCCCAGCGTCCACCAGCCATTCCTCGCAAAACAATCCCGACTCTCAAACTCGAAAATCCCAGCGGACACGGAGGCAGATCGCAGATCGCCCCTTCCGGCGGCTCAGCATGCATGTATATTTACCCCGTCATGTCATCCATTCGCCCTTACGTCCAATCATCTTCCTCGCTCGCTCCTCTTGCTCATGTATAAATACTATCCTCGGAATGTACATTCTCTCCCTATATAGCCCTGTCTATAGAAGTAGTAACCCGGCCGCCACGAAAGTACATGTAGCAAGCAAGTAGCCAGAAATTCCTGGGACCCGTCCGCAGTGCGCACGGTGATTTGCCGCAATGGTCATGCGGGTCAAGATGAAAGCGGAAACCCACCGGGGTTTCCGTTCCCAAACATGCGAACCAGCCCCACTACGCGCGTTTCATGGGAATATCATGTCGATATGTCGACTTGTTCGCCATCACTTGCACTTGATATTCGAAATTCAGTGGGTGCCTGGGTCGCTCGCTGATAGCAGAGAGTGTTACATCATGCTTGCGGCGCGCGAATTCCTGGAATAAACACCTTGAAGTTTTCGAAAAGCGAAAAAAAAAAAACTTGAAGTTTCGAAGGCGCATCAGAATTCCCGGTAAATCGGTACACGGAGAGCGTTATCGCAACCGCTTGGCAGCCCCGGGCGCAGAACGAAATCCTTGACGCCCAGATATACGCCCGCAGATAGCCATCGCGCAGTATAATCTTGGTCGCAGCAAGATTGTAACCCCGCGGCCAACCTTGAAAATATCTTTCTTGAACCAGCCCGACCACGATGGCAGCTCAATATTCAATCACCGTCGCGGAACGCACGGAATGGGCATCGCCAAGCTCGGGAGCCGGAGCAGTTAGCATATTCAGTGGCTGTGCGTGGGCGTTCTTCCCAAGTTCTTCAAGCTTCAATCCTGCTTCCTTTTCCTCATTGAGAAGAATCGGCGAATCGTGCCTGGGGTCCGCCAGAATGGGCTTGGGACAGGACTGGCAGCAAGAGAAGGAATTTTGAAAGCGACGACGAATATCCGCGCGGATCGTCATTTGTATTCACAAGTTCCGCTTGACGGTTGAGATGCCAAAAGGACTTCCGAGCGAAGGGGCGCATCAGGCGGTGGAGGCGTACGCCATAGTAGTACGAGAGAGCGATTAAATTGCAGCTTGAAGAGAGACAGCAAGGTCCGGTGCCGGAAACACAGAGCGGCCGGAGTAAAGTTCCAAGGTTGTGTCCAATCCTGTAAAAGTCCGAGTCCATTCGCGAGTGCTTGATAGCGGTGTACATGGGAAGAAGATGCGACGCGTCGTGTGCGCACAGAATGTGGGACCCACCACCGACCGGTGCAAATTCACGTTCGGGAGCCTTCACCTTTCTTGCTGGGGCTTCACGACGTCGTCAAGGGCGAGCTGAGCTGAGCTGAGGGAGACCAAAGCCAGGCGGAAGTACCGTGAAAGATTCGGACGGGAAGCGCAGTGGAGAATATGGATCCAGCCCAGATAAACTTGAGCTTGAGAGCACGCCGCTGGTTGGACGCTGAGCGCTGAGCATCGAGCGTACTACCGAAAAGCAAAGGTGATCGTAGGAAGAAAGGAGGGATTCGTCGGCCCGGTTTCGGTTTCCGAAAATCGCGATCAAACTTGCGCACACAACGCGTTCTTCCTCAAGCACTGACTTCGCTCGCTTTATGGCGATGTTGCTAAATTAATTAAACTGGGCCCGAAATCATAATTTTTATCGCTTCCGCTGGACGATAATCGTCTGAGCTTCTCGATTCGTCTGGAAATCGTTGTCCAGTGTCCACCATGCCTTGAGCGATATATGGGCCTCGACATCACCGTACTCTTGTGCAGTTAATTTCCTCTGGGACGCCCCTCAAGCTCTACCGCTGGCCGTACATTCACAATTTTACATTCAGTTCAACTTTCCCTCCCGTGTCGCGCAACTACCAACTAAATAGTACGGGTCCAGTTCATAAGGGCGGCGGCGTCTGGCATGAGAACCCGCAATTCAAGGAGCACCCAATTAATGGTAGGAATGCGACGACCCTGATCTTTGCTTGATCCTTTCCCGGGCAACTACAATCACCAGCATGTCAGTCCTGCGTACTTAAAAGACCGCTGCCGTTCGTCCAACAGCAACCTATTGAACACCCTCAATTGCGCAACCAAAATGCGCTTCACCGCCCTCATAGTCGCGCTCTTCGCCACCGCTGTCGCTGCTACCAGCATCGACGCGAGATGCAGACCGTCTAAACGCGACAGTTGCGTACGTCGACCGTCTTCGTGACGTTGTTTGCGGCTAACCACAGTTTGCGTGGACAGATCTGCAACGTCGTAAACTGCACCTTGCCTTCGTGCTGCATTGACTGAACAACCGATTATACATGTGGGACGATGGACGTTCTTGCTGCTTGTACTATCTTGATCCATTGCTTCAAACGATATATGCTATCTGAATTCGGGCGAGATCTGCGGGATTGCGCGGTACTCGGCGGGTAAGATGTTCCTCGACCAAAGACTCGTTCATGGCCAAGATATACATTGGCGTAAGGAGGATTAACACCGCAATTCTAGGGAGTTCGTCTGTATATCGAATATAACGTGTCAGCAGCGCAGATGAAGCCATGCAGGGAACGTACATTAAGTCGCGGTCGAAATCAATCGAAACTGTTGATGAGCTCGGTGGGGTCAAACAATTCCGTATCCATTCCACTTTTCTCGTCCTCTTCATCTTCCCGATCTTTCATTCGAGCCAGCAGGGAAGCAGGAAGCCTAAATTTAGGCAGCACCTGTGGTTTTGAACGGCATGCGTTCCAGAGAGTATCACAAACTTCCCCCACGGGCTCGCCGTCCGGTGGGCAAAGTGTGAGTGTCTTCAGAACGGGCCAAATACGCAAGGACGATACAACTCCTGCGGCCAAGTGGGTCATGAAGCACTGGTGAATCAAGGATAGCGAAGACAACAGTGGAAAGAGTGGTGGGGCGGAGGTGATGGGGAGAGCGTCGTTTGGAATTCTGTCACACCCGCATGAGAGACTGACGAATGTAAGGGACGTCAAGGCAGGGAACGACGAGTGAGGGAGAGTTGTGGAATTGAATAGCACCAGGATTTGGTCGGCATGGGGGCCATTGATTGTGAATTCGGCCAGCGCTGGTGCGTCGAAGAGACCGAATATGGCCAGCAAATGACCGTGGTCTGCCACATCAGGATCTAAAAGAGAGATGTGGAGAAACTTCAGGCATGGAAGGTGCAGTCGCCCTATTGAAATGTCCACCATGTTGAGGGAGAGATAGGCTAGCGACGGACATTGCGCTGCGAGTGTGGCCCCCCAGCTGCTGCCTTCCGAGCTTCTCCACTCGCCTCTCCGCAACTCCAGATGGGTAAGGGCGGCGGCCCACGGCACAGGGAAATAGGGAGTGATGCCCTTCATACCAATGAACCTAAGCATCTGGGCTCCTGCAGAGAACAATTCAACATTCGCACTGAATGCGTCGACGGTATTCCTGATCTCGAGGCGCTCCAAATTAGAAGCGTTTACATGGCGAAGGGGAGCCAAGGCTATCTGCGAATCGGCCGAAAGGAAGAGGCGCAACTGTCGGATGCGATGGATGTGAGGAACGATAACGCTGAGCTGTTCTGCAACGAGGGGATCATTCTCGATATCCTCCGACTCCCGTAAGGTTGCGTTCAGGATGCAGGCCTGAGAGCGGGTGAAGTAAAGGTTGGCAATGTCCGCCAACGCATCGGAGTGCAAATCGAGGTCGATTAGGGTCCAAAGCCCAGGCGCGCCGACGATAACGTTGCGAAACCGCCGACAAACTTGCGAACAAGTCCATTCGGATTTGAGCTGCTGGACAGCGACACTGCCTTCTTCAAGTTCTCGCCCCGCGGCAACGATGGCAAGGAGGAGTTCGTTGGGAAGGGAAAGGATTTTTGCACTGCTCATGGCGCAGGACAAGAAAGGCGGTCCCGGGCCGGGCCAAATCGTGATCGACCTGTTTTCCTTCCACGACCTCGAGCGATCTACAAGCTTTTTTCCTCGTAACCTGCCCTTTGCATCCACCTTGAACGGACTGCTTGAACGAATCATTCGTCGAACGTGGCGTATAGTGCTTCAAATTATGATAGCGACTTGCACTGGCACTTCTTCGTCCGACTCTGCGGTCAAGAAGTTGCTTGGATTATTCCCCGAATTTGCAATGGCGGGCGACTTTACGACCGCCTTTCTGTGAAAATGTTGTCGCTGGACAGCGAGGGTTGATCGTTTAATCACTTTCTTGGGGTTGTATATACTGGAGAGGTTGATAGTGTCGCGTCACCGACTTCAATCAAGCCGATAGTCTGTTAGGAGGCTCGTTTACTTTCCTCCTGGCTGCACTTCAAGAATCTCGAACAAATATTTGTACGTCTTCTCTCCACGAGGAGCTACACAAGTTGATTTTGCCTTGAAGTTGATGTCGACTACCCCGGGCTCTGGCTGTCGGGGTTGCCCAAGAATAAATGATTTTCGCCGAAATTAGTGACTACCTCAGCTACTCCAACACATAGAACTGCGGCGTACCTTTGCCCGTGGCCCACATATGCCGTGGATCAAGCGGACAATTTTCTACAACGTAAACATTTTTAGGCGCGTATCAGAGGTCAGCGGTATAGATAGAGCGATCCGGGGATATACACAAAGCGTTAACCGAAACTGTTGATGAGCTCGGTGGGGTCAAACAATTCCATGTCCATTCCACTTTTCTCGTCCTCTTCGGCTTCCCGATTTTTTATTCGAGCCAACAGCGAAGCAGGAAGCCTAAATTTAGGCAGCACCTGTGGTTTCAGACGGCATGCATTCCAAAGAGTATCGCACACGTCCTCCACGGGCCTGTGCTCGTCGACTAGTGGGCACAACGTGAGTGTCTTCAGAACGGGCCATGTGTGCAACGACGATAAAACCCCTGCGACCAAATGGGACATGAAGCACTGGTGAATTAAGGATAGCGAGGACAACAGTGGAAAGAGTGGTGGGGCGGAGGTGATCGGGAGAGCGTCGTCCGGAATTTCGTAGCACCCGCATGAGACACCGACGAATGTAAGGGACGTCAAGGCAGGGAACGACGAGTGCGGTAGACTGGTTGAATTAAACAGCACCAGGATTTGGTCCGCGTGGGTCCCACTGATTGTGAATTCGACCAGCGCTGGTGCGTCGAAGAGGTCGAATATAGCCAGCAAATAATGTTGGTCTGCGGTGGGATCTAAAACAGAGATGTGGAGAAACTTCAGGCATGGAAGGTGCAGTCGCCCCATCGAAATGTCCACCGTGTTGAGAGAGAGATGGGCTAGCAACGGACATTGTGTTGCGATTGGGACCCCCCAGCTGCTGCCTTCCGCGCTTGTCCACTCGTCGCCTCTCCGCAACTCCAGGTGGGTAAGGGCGGCGGCCCACGGCACAGGGAAATGGGGAGTGATGCCCTTCAGACCGATGTACCTAAGCATCTGGGCTCCCGCAGAGAATAATTCAACATCCGCATCGAAATCGTCGACGGTGTTCCTGATCTCGAGGCGTTCCAAATTACAAGCGTTTACATGGCGAAGCGGAGCCAAGGCTATCGGCAGAATGGTCGAAAGGAAGAGGCGCAATTGTCGTATGCGATGGATGTGGGGAACAATGACGCTGAGCTGTTCTGCAACAAAGGAATCATTCTCGATATCCTTCGACTCCCGTAAGGTTGCGCTCAGGATACAGGCCTGAGAGCGGGTGAAGTAAAGGGTGGCGATGTCCGCCAACGTATCGGAGTGCAAATCGAGGTCGATTAGGGCCCAAAGCCCAGGCGCACCAACGATAACGTCGCGAAACCGACGACAAACTTGCGACCAAGTCCATTCGGGTTTGAGCCGCTGAACAGCGACGCTGCCTTCTTCAATTTCTTGCCCCGCGGCAACGATGGCAATGAGGAGTTCGTTTGGAAGAGCTAAGATCGTTGTGGCATGATTCATCGCGTTCAGGGTGGTGTTGGAAGTCAAGATCAAGCTGCACCGTTCGCATCCGAGTCGTCGGCTCATCGGCGATAAGCTTATATATTGCCCTCGACCATGAGACTCCCCTTCAATGAACTTTGTCTTGTCTTCGCTCTTCTTCGCGGTGTCCAATACCCTTCTAAAATTCAAATAACTTGTTTTGCGTTTCTCGACGATTCTGCAAGAATCGACACCTCGAAACTGGAAACACCAGCTCAGAGTCTTCAAGCTTCAAGCTTCAAATTCCACGTCGCTTTCATATTGCTTCAACACACTGAATTTTACCACCTAAATAACGACGTTCTGTACTTCGAACGTCATAATCACGTTCTGCCCGAAATTCGACGAGAACTTGGTCCCGCTGATAAAAGTATCATTGAACGCGGTATACTGCATGCCGCTGGTCCCTATCTGCGTCGCCCATCGCTGTACGAGCGCGCCATTGACGCCTGGCGTGCCGAACTTGCTCAAGTCAAAGTTGATGATCTGGGCAGCGCCCGTGTTGACCGCAACGATAACGAGTTTCTTCGCGGTCGTGTCGTACGCGGAGACGGTGTAGCTGCTCCCACCGTCGAGGATCCGCATCCCCGGGCGGATGTGGCGCGTGAACTGCGCGAGAACAAAGTACTTCTGGGACGGCGAACCAATCGTCTTGGCATTGTTATCCGCTGTGATGAGCCCCCAGCCGGCAACGTCGAGCACCTGCCAGTACACCCACGCGGTCGGGTGCAGCCAGACGAAATCCAGCATGAGGTTGCTGACGAGCTGGGCGCCCGTGGCGTCGCCCTCGCCATACTCGCTGTTCCACAACTTCTTGCTGGCGGCAGAGACATCCGAGTACAGGGTGTCGCGCCGTCCGCCGCCGTACTGGTACCCATGCACGTTGACGCGCCCGATCTGCGAGAGCGCCGTCGAGCCGAGGCCTGCGAGCGTCGAGGTGGCAAGGTCGTAGGTCTCCTCATCCGAGGCCGAGACAATGGTGCTGGTAAGCCCGCGAGAGTTGAGCTCGCTCCGCAGGAAGCCGATCACAGTCGACATCGTGCTCACATCGAAGTGGCAACCTTCCTGCGTCCCTGAAGGACCAACCCAATAAGTGGCGGAAGGTTCGTTGAACGCCTCGACTGATGTGAACGTGACGTTCCAATGCGCCTTGGCATACGCTGCGACGGTGGCGAGATATATCGCGTGCTGATCATAATTCCATGATTCAAGGTTATCGGTCGAGCCCGTCGTCGAACCACTGGGATTGAGATTGTACCTATGGGTTGGGGAGAGCAAGTCAATTGAAGGAACTGATAAAGGCGGAATCAAGCACGTACAATTGCCACCAAACGGGCGAGTTTGAGAACAGCTCGACGAGATTCGCGCCGCGAGCGATGGCAAGAGTCATCTGCCGAAGTATGAGTGGGTTGCAGTTGACGATTTTAGCCCGAGTGATACCATGTTGCGCTGGTTGGCGTCGACGGTCCAAGACCAACTCGCTGAGGTCGGGTCGGTGCTCGTCCAGTCAAGCCAGTAGGCGTCCATCTGGCGCGACGGCGTAATATCCGGGGAGACGACCATGGTGTCGCCGTCGGGGTCTTTGTTGGTGCTAGACGCGCCCAAATTATACCGCACGATGTTGAGGCCCAGGCCTGGTAGGGATTTGCCGTTGAAGGATACAGTGTTGCGGGTGAAGAAGATGTCAGCCAACGCCGTCTGCGTCCCAAACGCTTTGGCCCACCACGCCAGCGACGTGCCCCATCCATCCCACGTCCCGAAGTTGGAACTAGCATTGATGGTTGTGGTCTCGTCCGCAACTGCTGGCCGTGCCAGCAACGTTGCTGCCAAAGGGAGAAGGATGCGGAAATGCATAACTCGGAACGAGCCTTGTGATCCCTATTGCGCGTTGTTGTGCTTTTATATCGCCTAGTCATCGGAAAAACTGGCGCGTGCTCTGACGGGAACTTCTGGTGAGCGAATGAACCAAGTTCGCCGGCCCGCAAGGGTGTCAACTGGCAAATAGCCACGGACCAACTGGCACATAGCCACGGACCGCGAAGTTCAAACCGATTCACACGTGATCGCGTCGCGAGTGCCGATTTCTACCTGCCTCACAAA
Organism: Mycena metata; assembly: GCA_029378385.1. NCBI lineage: Eukaryota > Fungi > Basidiomycota > Agaricomycetes > Agaricales > Mycenaceae > Mycena > Mycena metata. The sequence continues at coordinate 91,244 of JARKIB010000382.1, read as the reverse complement.
CTGCCAAGAGGTGCGCGATCAACCGATCTTGGCCAACGTTCCCACGACCACCCACCCCCCCCAAATAAGGAGATTGTTTGGTTGGTGCAAACATCGGTCTGAATTCCGACAGTACACGATGCTCTTCGTGCCTCAAAATGGAGTGAGGAGACGATCTTGGAAGATATCTGAAGTACCTACAAGCTCTCTCGACGTTTGCCAGAATCCTCAGCATTTTTCTGGGTCGAATTTCGGACATAGTCGGACTTGTTGACATCGTGGGATCGTTGGCCAAGATCAGCCGATCACTCACCTCTTGCAAACTGCTGCCCCTGGACTCTTCCACGGAGGCTGACTTGAAACCGTTTTGCGACTGTGATCCGGACTTGGAAGGGAAAGAAAATCCGGGGCTCTAAACGTTACATTCACATCTTCGGAGATTTTACTTCCTCTCAAACCTCAACTTGATCGATTTATCCGAACTTCCCTACTTCCCTCTGGTCTCGGGAGTTCAAACGTTCAAGTCGGAGATTTTATCCGAACGCGATATCGGACCTGGGCCTGCGCAGGAATAATTGAGGCTTCTGGTCATTCCCTAATGCCGCAAACCAAAAGCCTAGGTCTGTTAGGTTTGAGGCTCCACTCTGGAAGCAATGGCAATGAAGCTCGTTTAGAGGCCAGGTGTGCCAAAGTTGTGCGGTTGTAACTTGTCGGTCAGTGTGGTTCGGGTCCAAGCATTGAAGCAAAGCCAAAAGCAAGAAAGCAAGCCACTATGTCCCACGCTGTCATAAACAAACCCCGCGCCCTCGACCATCTTCAATCCAATGAATGACCTCGCACCTATCTTCTCTCTCCCCACCGAACTTCTCGTCGCAATCGTCGCCGCAGGCCACCGGGAGGATTTCCTGGCCTTCCCTAGCCAACTCGATGGTTGGAAACCGGAATGGGTGATGTCCAGAATTTGTCGTCGGTTTCGCGACATTAGCATCGCTGCATCTAGCCTGTGGAGGCTAGCTCAAGTCGACCTCGTCAGTGAACACTCAGTAGAAATTTTCAAACTCTACCTAGCGCGCTCACAGGGCTGCGAAATATGGGTAAATTTGCGCGAGTTGTCGTGGGACGGTGAAACTATGGAGCCTCCGTTAATTGCGGAGCGACTCAGCCCCATTGTCCCCCACATCGGCCGTATCCAGCGATTGGGCATCCTGTCCAACCCGGAGTCGATGGCTGCAATGCTAGCACCATTTCGGGATGTTCAAGTCCCTTGCTTGGAGTACCTGCAATTACATTCGACCTATCACGATTGTCCTGTGGAACTCTTTTGCTCTGGGGCCCCCAAGCTCACCTTCTTCACGCTGTCGGGCTTCACCCCCCATTTCCCGATACCCCAATGGACAGCCTCCTTGACGCACTTGGAGTTATGGGGCTGCGAAGACGTGGTGGACACCGGAGGCAACAGTTTTTTTGCTGCAATCACAACCCATTGCCCTTCCTTGGTTCATTTATATATCAACACCAGTGCCGGATTTTATGGCCCGCACAATATTTCGGTCGGCGAGATTCACATCCCGAATCTCAAAACGCTGCATATATGTCTCAGTTACGATTTTAATGCTGAGGCACTGCTGGAGCATATCGCCTTCTTCGATACTCCTGCAGTGACGGACCTCACCATTGACTACGCGCACGGCGGCGACATATCCATCCTTTTCTGCCCCGCCGACTTTCCTCACCCTGTCTTTCCCGCTGTAACATCCCTCTCGTTTGTCGGCAGGGGGTGCACATGCGACCGTGACTTCAATGAGTCCGCGCGTCTGCACCGCCGGAAGATATCAGCGCCTCCCCTTCATATCTTCCCAGCTCTCACATCTCTGACCCTTATTAACGAATGTTTCATGGCGAACATCGTGGAAGATCTCGTGGGTCCAGATTCACAACCATGGCCCCTTCTGCAAACTGTCACGTTGTGCCCGACCACCGCGTACGTGCAGGAGGTGTACGCCGTCATTCAAAACACGGTGCGTAGCAGGCGTCAAAGAGAGGTCGTTCCCAAGTTCCGGCTCTCACCGAGACTCTACGAAGTTGGGGAAGAATATTGGGCGGAAAACGGGGTGGATGTAGAATTATTCGATCCCACAGAGCTTGTTCTTGCCCTGGGTTGATAAGATTTTTCTCGTAGAAGGCGAAGAAATTCTCAAGCTGCATTTTTACGCCATGCTGGTTAGAAAATAAATATATAGCTACTCTCCGGTACGATTCAAGCCTCTTTCGTCGCCAGAGCTCTCAGTCACTCCGCGAGACCGATTTTAAGTCCAAAAACCTAACAAATCTCACTCCGTACCTGGCGAAGAATGTTAGTGTGGAAAATATGTGGCAATAACACCGCCATCCAACCAGAACAAGGCGGGCGGGCATCACAGGCACCTATTATTCATGTTATCGCTCGTACCAGTGGACAAAAGTGCGCGCAGGCTCAAGTTGCCGGGCCGGGCCGGATGCCGAACCTCCTCTTGACCAACTCTTGACCTCTCACTTTCCCGTTTCACCCTGCGGCTCTTTGGGTGTCGGTAAATCCTCTCGAAACGGCACCGAGTCCGATACGGAAGCTTTTTTCTGCAATTTCCTACAAGTTCAAACTCAGATTCCTGGGCGACCGATACTTGCATGGGACAACCCGATGATATCCAGCAGTTTGTAGCGGATTTACTCCAGCGTCCAGATCGTGAACCGGTCGCCTCTGAGATCGAGGGTAGGTAAAATACTGCGATGTACGCCCTGGAATTCATCCAACCTCAGTGCTCCAGTCAATCTACGGCGACCATGCGATTCAAGTCTGGACTCCGAACGGCCAGCACCTTGATCCTAGCATCACACGATACGAGGCCGTCTTGAGGTGAATCGCCTTCCCTCTCCTCGCTGACGGGAGTAATAAAATGCAGTCTCCCGTCGCCTCATGAGGATGTCTCCATTCGCGTCCTAGTATCTGTATGTCTTGATTTAAATGATATTACTTTTCTTTTGTATAAACTCACTTTCGACACCAGCTTCCAGAAAACTACCCCGCCTCCGCGCCACCCCAGCTCCAGCTCCTTTCGCGCTATGTCGGGGCCTACGGTGCCGACGCAGCCCTCTTCGGTGAGGTTCTGCGCACCTTCATATCCTCTGCAAGCGGTGTCGAGTGGACCCCCGACGCTGTATGCGTGTTCGACGGTCTGCAGAGCGTTTTGGACCGCTGTGCCGCCTGGTACGGCGATCGTCTCAGCGTGGAGGCCGCCGGGGATCTTGTAAGAGCCGACATGCGACAAAATCCCGAGCGCCCTGCCTCTCCGTCGCCATCGCGGCCGGACCCAGGCGCGACTCCAGCGGCTGCTGAGATTCCGCCGATGCCTGAGGGGATCAGGATGTTCGTGGCGGAGCCGATACAGGACCGCAAGAGCGTGTTTGTTGGGCGGGCCTGTGCGATATCCGATCCATCAGAGGTATTCACGGCCCTCTTGGTTGCATTTTTTTACAACTGGCTTTTTAGGTTCCAATTATTCTAGCGCATCTTGTATCCGACCGGCGAATCGCGCGCGCCGCCCATCCCGTCATTAATGCCTGGCGATGTCAAGTCGGCAGCCTACTACACCAGGGTACTTCCTTCTTCGACAACACAACACTGAAGAAATACTAATCAATCGTAGATAATGATGACGATGGAGAGACAGCAGCGGGCGGACGCCTGGCGCACCTCCTGCACATTCTAGAGGTCGACAACGTGCTCGTCGTAGTGACGCGTTATTTTGGTGGCATTCACCTCGGGCCCGACAGATTCAAATGGATAAATCAAGCTGCGCGTAATGCGCTCGAGTTAGGTGGGTTTCTGGATGTCCCAGCTAAGGGAACAGCGCGTGGGCGTCATCGTTGACCATGGCATATGTATAATATTTGGGTATAATTATCACTTCCTCCACTCAGGCTGCCGTTAAATTCAGCAAACTCGCTGTTTTTGGCCTAGTGTGGACGGAGTAATTTCACTGCCCTTCCTGCCACTTCTCTTACTGTGCGGGCCGCACGCGTAACCCCCCCGTTTTCACACACATGCCGTTCAAGGACGCGATGACCCCCGACGAGTCAGCGTTACTATGTAATGCGAGAATGATTGTCGTGATTCACGAGAGTGCTCATCAGTACAGCCTGGCGGTACAGGCACACCTACGCAGTGTTGTATCTAACTCTATCTAACTGCGGGCAGTGTGTGGAAGCCGCAGTCTAGCTTTCATGGTGCAAAAGGGTCCGTGAGGGTTTGTACAAATGTTGTGTCCCAGAGTCCGCGGGCTGTCGCAACCAACTCAATTCGATCTGCCTGCCGAAGAATACCTTGAGATGTAGTGTTGCCGCGGCTCGGCGCGGCTCGGCTAGCCGGCCAAGCCAAGCCAAAAATAAGCCAGCCGCAGCCAGCCGCTTAAGCCACGGCTGAGCCGCGGCTCAGCGGAATTTGAGAAACTTATGAATGAGTGGTATATATGCAGTTTGTTGGCCCTTAAGTGGGTCCTAGAGCTCTGACAATACTTTCCATGACATTTTCTCCCCGAATTTGACCACGTTGGCGACGGCGTCGTGGTTTGATGGAAATGTCACATTCCGTGACCTGGGTGACAATGTTACGCAACTTATATCAATTGAGCAAATTGAAAGCGATAGTGTGGACATAGGCCCCCGGTCACTCGCCCATAACTCGGTCCGCCATAAAGTAAATCAACGGCCCAAAATTTCACTTTTTCGGTCCATCTTATAAGGTAAATCAACCTGAAATCCAGGAGACTCGGTCCACTATAAGGTAAATCGCGCTCCGCGCGAGAGAATTTTTTTGACAAGGATACTCGGTGGAAGGGAGTAAATTGCAATCTTTTGATCACTTTCTCTGGAGTTTGGCTGCAAACATGTTGAAAGCAGTCTATCACAACAAGGTGGCTTGAATATGTGCCAAACTCACCTCCTGGGCAAAAAAATCGGTTTGTCGGCTAATTTTAGTGCCCAAACTTGGTCCGCTGTAAGGTAAATCAAGGCCCAAACGGCCCAAAATCGTAAGGTAAATCAACGGAAATTTTGGGCTTTTGGCGGACCGAGTTATGGGTGAGTGACCGGGGGCCTGTGGACATCTAAGCCTGTCCATGCACTGGGAGAGTCTGCACTGGCAACGGACCAAATATAAAAGCCGCAATGTAATTAAATCGGGTACCTTATCATTTTGAGCCTGAGCTGTGGCTGAGCCATTGAGCCAGCCGGTCTAAGCCGGCTTTAGTCGGCTCGGCTCGGGAGCCAGCCATAGCCGAGCCGCGGCAACACTATTGAGATGCGAATGAAATGCTGAACAAGACCCCAGATTGGCCTGAAAATCGCTCAGCCCTTTTCTACGGTGTAAATGGTTCAACGCGGGAAGTCATGTTTCACATCGCGAGGGCCCGAGTCGGGCCAAGGAGTCGGTGCAGGCAATGACCGAACTTTCAGGAGTGAAATTCGCGGATTTCGCTGGATTTCGTCATGCCGTTTGATATGATAAGAGTTTTCCGACGTCCTCCGTTCTTTTTCCGTGATGGGATTTGGGTGGGCCTACGAATAATCCTGGTAAATAAGCCCTCCTCCCGGTGCAATCGAGCACTCGTGGATCACCCTGTTCGAATGCGACCCCGTACTTTTTGAGAGCCGCTGAATTTTAGTCTAATTTGGGAGATTTGCGCCGATGCAGAGAGTCTTAATTTGGCTACATACCATCAGGTCGCGAACTTATTTAAATAACGCGGCCCTACTTTCAAGTTTCAGCGATTTCAGCTCCCACTCCTGCGTCGATTAACGCGACTTACACCACCCACTCTTGGCCTTTCTCCGAACTTGTGCCCTCCCTTGTCCATCTAGTGAAAGCAGCCTGAAGGGCTCGGTCTAGACTCTAGTCTCGTCAACCAGACTTTATACCGGGCGACCAAGAAGACAGTCGTTCTTGGTGACCTATATAAAGGCTCGGTCATACAGGCGCTCTCAGGACCTGCACGTCCTTCAGAGTCTTCAACGGGCCGTCATTGCAGTCATACCTCCTCTCCTTTCATGAAGCGATCACGCGAAAATAAGGATGAATTTGCACGCCCCGGAGCGAAGAAACCCAAATCGATCTCCGCTTGCACCTCTTGTAAAAAGCACAAGACACGGTGCGAGATTTTGGGTCAGTTTTCATTACTTCTGCGTGCCAAACCCTCTAATCCAACTCAGACCCTAGCAAAAATCCTGTTCGCTGCCACAGATGCCAGGTACTAACAATACCGTGCTCGTACGAGGGGACAATTCTCCCGACCGCTTCAACGTCGAAACTCCCCACTCCGACGATCCTGGAAAATACAGAGGCTGAAAAGCCGAGATCGAATGCGATGGTGGCATACCCATCACAACTACCACCAACGGATCGTATCTGGGCCTTTGTTACCGAGGATCACTCTGGAATCGACTGGTCTGCGCCAATGCTTGCTATCCAGCACTTGAGCAGGCTCCCCTTTGCAAGTTTTGATCCTCCGAGAGAGGTGCCTCAAGCGCTCTCAGTCGGGGATCTTACCCTCTCCGCGATCCTGAACGAGGAACGACAGCGCTACCTCCTTGACCTGTACGATCTTCAGCGGTTTATCTTTAGTATCATTTCCACTCAACGCCCGTTCCCCAGATTTGATGAGCGATATACCCCGTGGCTCAACTTCAAACCCATTCGGAATGCAAATGGGTCGCTGCTCGACATTGTATGCTGCGCCATAGCTTCACGGCACCTAGAAAATGTACCCGGCAGTGCCCAAGTCAAGACTGAGCTGCAAAGGCTGACGGAGGATTCTATCGCAAAGATGATTTTCAATCCTCGGCCTTCAGAGTCCGTGGAGGCGATACAGGCACTGCTTATTCTCTCGCTATGGGCTCCATTGGGAGGACCGCCAGAAAACGAGGGCCGCGATGGACGGCTCTTGATTGCCTCCGCAGTCAGCATGGCGATGAATCTGCGGCTCAACCAGGCTTCAAGACAAATCCTCGCTCTCCGAAAGAAGAACGGCGGGCGACACTCTCCAGAGGACTCTGAAGTGCTCCAAGAGATGCTTGAGAAAGCCCGATTGGTCGGGACAACCGATTTAGCATCTCCCCTCGTAACTGACGCAAATAAATACAGTGGATCGCACTCACCAACACTGAATCTATGTTCGTACTTCCCACTCGTGTGTTGATCGGCCCTGATTCTTACGCTTAGGCTCTGTGTTGGAACGGGTCGCGTACCTCTATCTCGTCGTTCACCCGAGGATCTTCAGTTAGTCGAATATCCCAAGTCTTTTAACGACTTGGTAAATTATGGCGATCTGCGGCTCGGACTGACTGCCTCATCTTTCGATCTGGTTGAGGAGGGTAATAGTAACCGCCTACAATCGGGGATGGATATCGATGCGTGGTACGACGAGATAATGATGTAAGTTGGCGACCTGAACCCGTTTTCACGCTCATTTATCTATTTCAGTGTCCTTGAAAGACTGAAACGAATTAAGAGGCTGTTGGCGCCTCTCCCCGGTTTGTGTTTATCTCTCTCTTCCTTGTGTCCGTTTACTAACAACTAGCCCAGTCGTCCTCGATTATCACCAGTTTTATTTTCACATGCTTCAAATTTACGAGGACATGTCGCGGGTGCTTGTGATCTACCATGCACTCCAGGATGCCAGAGCGTCCGCGGGGCCGATCCCAAGCGGCGAAAGCTGGCACGCGTACTTCAGGCCTCACAATACTGAGGCGGTCGGCGAAATGGGTCGAGATCTCTTGCAAACGGTCGAGTCTCTCTTGATCCACCTCGTCACCGCCGACACGCGATTGTTGAATACTGCGCCGGACAACCTGTTCACCATGGTTGCGCTCGCAGCGGGATACCTCATCGGCGTCAAATTTCTCATGGCCCGCGGGGGCAGTCACCTCCTAGGCGGCAGCGATCTCATCCTCGCGAAGACCGTCACGCATCTCACCAGCGTGGCGGTTGGGCCGGGGCACGCGGCGCAGCGCGCAGCCCTGCTCCTGAAGGGGATGATCGCCAAGTGGGAGGGCCGCGCCTCCGTTGTCGCCTCATACCCCACGCCGACCTCCGACCGGCCGACCGAGCACACAGTAACGACAACTGGGAACACTCCGATCCCCGAGTTTCTCGAACCATCTAGCTTCCCGGGACAGCAGCCCTTGACGCTTCCGCCGTTTGAACTCGATTTTAACATGTTTATGGACTCGACGGTGCCACTTAACCCTGATTTTTGGAATAATATGGCGCATATGCCTGGTTATGAATAACATCTGCTGTCCTTACTTTCCCTCTCTATTTTTTCGCATATGTATCATAGTGTTGTGTGTTTTGTATCTTATCCTCGCAGTACCGCCTCTATAACTGAGCGGTATGATAAATAAATACGAGATTCGACTGGAACGACAAACCAGAGTCATTAACCTAGCAGGCTGCGAACGGTCGGACTGGGATCAAACAATTCTACATGCACCCCGTTCTCTGCCCAATAGCTTTGACCAATCTGACAGAGTTCAGGCGAAAGGCGCAATTTAGGAAAGACTTGTCCCAAATCGCGCCTGGTGCGCACTGCGCTGCGGATGGCCATGTACACATCCTGCAAGATACGACTTTCGGGACACAATGTGACCGTTTCGAGGAGAGGCCACGGTGCAGAACCTGGCCCCAAGAGTGCGTCTACGATGTTCGCCATGAAACACTCGTTGATGAGGGTCAGAGAGGTTAAAGCCGGGAAGACATGGAGGGACGCTTGGACCCCTTCGAGGTTCCAGTGTATGTCCTCATCGTCCGTTTCGTCGCATCTGCAGTTCCCCGTACTGGCGAACGACAGGGACGTGACGAGAGGAAATACGCAGTGCGGAAGGCTGAAGGGATGAAGGAGGCTGGATATGTCGTCGCCGTGGGCGTCGTCAACGGCGAAGTCCGTGACGACAGGCGTATTGAAGAGCGCGATATTATCCACCAGGTTGAGGACATCACGCTGAAAATCGAGACATATGCGCAGAGTTTTGAGGCTGGGGATTGAAATCCGGCCTGGCGGTATAGACGGTGCCAGTCCAAAAGTCGCGATATAGAGATGAGTTAAGAGGGGGCACTGCGTCGCGAGCGACACTAGGACACTATTTCCCTGGTCATCCACCTCGTCGTCGCAGCGCCAGAGCTCCAAGTGCGTGAGAGACGTCCACTGGGGCACCGGGAAATGGGGCGTGAAGCCCACTAGTTTGAGAAACCTGAGGTTGGGCGCGCCCAAGGGAAAAATTTCCAGAGGGCATTTATGAAGGTACGGGGTCGCCGTACGCAATTGCAAGTACTCCAGACAGGGTACTTCGGCATCCCGAAAGGGCGCGAACATTGCGAGCATCGAGTCTGGTTTGGCCTGGATACTCAATCGCTGAATCCGCCCGGTGTGCGGTATGATATGGCTGAGCCGCTCCGCGATAAGGGGGTGCTCAACGCTTGTCAATGCGCGCAGATTCGCCCATATTCTGCATGGCTGCGAACGCATTAGGTAGAGTTGAAAAATCTCTGCGGAGCCCTTGAAGTCGGCGTCAAGGGTCATAATCACCCAAAGGGAAGGTGCACCGATGGTAACGTCGCGGAAGCGACGAGAAACCCGGGACAAAATCCATTCAGGTTTATGACCATCCAGGATTGGGAACTGGCTAGGAAAGGCGAGGATATCTTGTTGACGAGCCGCAGAGATAATTGCTACGAGGATTTCAGGGGGAAGGGAGAAGACGGGTGCGCGGTCATTCATTGGTTTGTCGTGAGCCTACTGCACCGCCACCGAGGATCTCGGGACATTTGTTCAAAAAATACACAATTGCTATACACGAGTGGGGAGGACAGTCCAAGACAGCTTTCATGAGGGATCGAGAACGATAGGATTAGCACTGGCCTCCGCTTCTTTCAACAACCGCTTCTTCTCCTCCACCGCCGGTCGCTCCATTTCTTCTGGACTGCGAACCTCCATAATGGTGTCTAGCCACGCCACACCCCAAGCCCCGTTCCCCACTTTCGTACCGCCGAGCACCGATTTCTTCGCATCGTCGTCCGGCATTTGTTCCAGCCGACTGCGCGTTGGTTGAGTGTCTGCACGATCTGTTTCGCGGATTAACAGAGGAAGAAGCGTGCAAAAACAAAACCTACACTGAATGACGCCGGAATGGGCCTCATACACCCCGAGCGGCAGACCGTCCGTCGCGTCCTTGAGCTTCTTACTCGACGACGCCTCGCCGGCCTGTCCCTCCTCCGCTTCCACCTCCTCCGTTTTCCGTTTCCGGGTCGCCGACCCCCCCGCCAAATCAACAGGCTGCAGGCTCTCCCTCCTCCACCGCGCCCACTCATCCCCTGCCTGTAGCGTCCGCATCGCCATCATCCACATCCAGTTCTCCTCCGACACGCCATCGCGCGACAGCAAGCTCTTGCGCACGGCGTTCAGCGGCCCATCGCTATAAGGGCCCCACCCGCTCGCGCCGAATATCGTCGTGGGACCGCCGGCGCGGTAGAGGCCCATCGCGACGCCGCCGGGGTTCTTGTTCGCGGCATTCGCGGCGTTGGCGGCGTTGAGGGCCGAAGGCTCGTTGGAATGGTACAACGCATTGGGATCGGGCAGCTCGCCCACGGGATCTCCAGCTTTGAGACCGCGGGCAGTTATCTCCTCGAGCGACTTTTCTTCGTAGTAATCGTCGACGACCCACTTTCCCTCTGCAAGTCCGCGGTTAAATAAAATAAGAAATTGCTTGGCTAAAAACGTACCGTATATCATCTTGCTGCCGTGGAGTTTGAAAGCGCTGCGGGCGGTAACGAGGGTAACACTTCGCGTGCGCAGATGGGGACCAAGTTTTCCCTGCGAGATGAGGTAGTCTTTCTCGGGCTGCGTAGCATTTTGCTTGAAGGCAAGCGGATTTCTTCGAAAGTAGTACAGAGAGTCTCGGAAACCAGATGTTCGTGCGGCGTCGATCGCAAGCATATAGCGACGTTCTGGGTGTCTTCCGGGCAAAATGAATGTCCCTGCCTTGAACCGGCGTCCTAAAGAGGGTGAGAGCTTGAATAAATCGCGCGCGAAAGACGCGTACCGCCCAGGAGGTTGCCCCACTTGTCAATCTTTTCGTCGCCCTTGGGATCGTCTTCCGTTATGAACTCGTCTCCTTCGATGATATACACCTTTCCTAGGATCTTGCGGAAGGGCTTGCCACCGCCGAGAGGCGCCTCCTTCTCTTTCTCCTCAGGGGCAGTGTCCTCTTCCTCCGCGTCAAGTTCTTCCTCTTCCTCCTCTTCATCGGGGCGCTTTGGAAGGCGTATAGTGAGTGAACCACCACCCAAGATGGTCCTACCCGTTCCACGGCTCGACTTTGCGGCTCCTCTCGCGCCGGTAGAGCCCCGCGGCCGTCCGGGCCCTCTCCCGCGCGGCGTGCTCGTTCCGCTCGCGGGCAGACTCATTTTACCCCGACCGCGAGGCCGCCCTCGCCCCCGTTTCACGACCACCTGTGCACCGTCCTCCGAGGCGCTGGGAACGTCCGCGTCGTCCATGGGTGTTGGCGCGTCTTCGGGCTCATCCTCATCGGCCTCAACCTCGCGTTCCTCGTCTTCCTCCGGCGATGCTTGAGATGGACCTACCCTGGGCTTGATTATTATTTTTGTGGACATTTTTGAGCGTCGGGGTAAGACGCGTCGAAGTGGCTGTGACGCCAATACAGGTGCAAATAGCCCGAAAAGGAAAGCGCAGCTTTGCGCCCCGCCATTCATTCGCCCAGCTCGAAATCCAGTTGCAATATGCTCGAAGACATGAAACCAGCGGATACGGAACAGCTGCTTGCTTTGGAAGCAGAGTTCGCAGATTTGGCCCTCAAGGAATCGGACATTGTCGCGCAGCTCAACGACGTTCGCGTGGAAAAGCAGCGTGTCCGACGCCTGATAGCTGCTACAAAGAATCCATATGCGCTGATATACTCTCTCCCTGACGAGCTGCTCGTTTCCATCGTCGAGACGGCACAAAACCTTCAATGGACCGACCCTGCGAGCGCGTTGATAGAAGTAACGGCGTCCCACATCTCCCAGCGCTTCCGTTACGCGATTCTCGACGCATCCTCCCTCTGGACAACGATAGAACTACGCTGGGGTCTCAGGTCGGACGAGGATCGGTTCGCAGCGTACCTGCTGCGGTCGCGGAACCGCACGCTTTCGGTTCGGCTGGCATACGACATGTATCATGGGGAGAACGAGTGTGCATATGAAGATGTGCGCAATGAACTAGGGGTGGTGGCCGCGCACATATCCAGAATCCGGCGCCTCGTCCTGCAATGTAGTGATGTGGGGTTGGCGCTGCAAGATGCGGTGCCACCGTTCTACGACCTACACGCTCCGAATCTGGAGCACCTCGAGATTTACTCCAATGTTTCTACAATTGACCCTTTGAGCGACCCGTTTGTGTCGCTCTTCAAGGGAGGCGTGCCGCGTTTACGGATACTCAAACTAAAGAACGTGGCGGTTCCCATTCCAGACACGGACTCCTGGCTGCGCCTCGTTACCACTATACAGCTGGTAGATATGGACTACATCGGCCAGTATATCTGGGGCAGAGTCCTTGCTGGCTGCGCTCACCTCGTCGACGTCACACTGGACGCGTCTACATTCTACGCGTTCGATCTGATAGATCTCACAGAGTACATACTCATGCCTTCCCTCCGCTCTCTTACCGTCCTATGTATTGAGTCCCCTCATTTTCCAACACTGTTCAGCGACGACTGCGTACTCGCACATATCCAGGCCCCGACGCTCGAATGTCTGCGATTTTCAGGCGTCCACGGCGAGCAGATTGGTCACTTCTTCACTCACGTCCCCCATTCGCACTTCCCTGTCCTCATATCCCTGACGTTCGCCGCGCCGAGTGGACGACGGTGCACAAAATGCGATCTGCCTAACCACGTCCCGCCGAAATCCTTCGAGTCCTTCTCAGCGCTCACGTCCCTGACCATCATCAACATGTGTCACATGGACAAGCTCGTCGGGGATCTCTTGCAACCCTCCAAGGATGCAGACGGCGGCACGGTGCACAACCTCCCCGCTCTGCAGACTCTCACGCTGCGATATCAAGATGCGGACAACTTCGGGATTGGTAGCTGGCCGAAATTGCCATGTTACCCCTACCTGAGCGATTGGCTACCCGAGGAGTCAGACACAGACCCCCTCGACGTGCTGCGACAAGGACTCGCCGCCCGCCGCGAAACCCACCCAATCCACCTCCGCCTTCCCCGCTCACGCTTCTTCACAGAATATGGCTGGAGCCCCGACGTCGCGCCGCTCGAGATATTCGACGTCCAACCGCTGTTGCTGTCCTTGGGGTACCCCGAAGTGGACGACGCATCTGGTGTGCATGTTATGGTAGAAACAGATACCGATTGGGAGTAAAATAATTGGGATTGGCCCATTGGAAAGTCATTGCGATAATATTAATAGACTCGTGGCCTTTATGGTTCGGCGCTCTGGTAGGCGCAAGGCTGGCGGACTTGTTGCCGGAGTCCGAGTTGCGGACCGGGTTGGACCGGGCACCGGGCAAGCAGCGCCAAATAACACTCATCCTGCCATCTTGATATGGTAACTTTTCGCGGCTCATCGAAATGAATGAATCAAGGAAGGCACGGTCTAGTTTTTATAAACACCGAGCAGTGCTGAGACTCAAATGACCCTGCGCATCGAACTTCACAGATATTGACATCCTGAGGAGAAAATACGATCTCCCATTCGAAATGACCATCCACGTCGATGTAAGGAGACCACCAGGGACGAAAAATCTATCCTCAGGCCGGGTAGAGATACAAGTTGGGGTGATAGAAAAAATATACTTGAATACATTGGAGTGGCGCCGTGGGATAGTAATAGTACCGTACTCTAATTCTCAGGGAGGCAAATATCGTTGGACGAGGAGTCAGGCGGTCCTTCAGTATTCATCGAAGTCGGAACCATACGAGCGCCCAGCATCTGAATCTTCGTCGTAGTGGACGTGTTCTTCGTGCGGGTCCTCGTCGTTGTCCGGGTCGTCGTAGTGCTGCTGCAGCATGTGCAGAATGGCTTGGTCATGGAATCCCATCGCAAAGTCCCCTGGGTCCTCTATGATCGATTCGTCGTCGCTACCACTGATGGATCGTCAGACAAGAACTTGAATCGAATAAAAAACGTTCTTACTCATGGGATCCAAATTCCTCGTCAATACTGAGATCAACAACATTGGTTCGTGAACGAGCGCCTCTGTTATCGAGTTAAATCAGTCGGTTATAGGGATGAGACTCGGCTTACCGTGGGATGTATGGGCGAGGTGCATCCGACTCGTCTTCGCTCACAACAACGATGACATCGCTGTCGCTGATCGAAAAAAGTCAATATATGGTGAAGTAGCAGAATAGCGGCACGAACACTGGGGAGGCTACACGGTTGCTGGCACGCCTGCGCCGCCTAATACGCGGGGATTCAGTTGGTTGATGTACAAAACAAGATGAAACATACGGGGGATGATCGTCCTCGTCTTCGTCCTCATCATCTGAGCTCACCACGCGCCGATTGGCAGGTGCAGCACGCCGGCCATGACCGGCGGCGCGGGGTGCCTCGGAGTCCGAATCTTCAATTTCGATAATGGCCGCTGCATGCTCCTCCCCGCCGCCGTGAACAACCCCATCGTCAATGAAGCTATCGTATCCATCATCTTCGCCCATCATCGACCCTCCTCCATCGCTCTCATCGTCGTCGCCTTGATGTTCCACGAGATTGCCAAAAAATGAGTGATACGGTCCGAATACAAAAGGCTGCAAGCCCGGCCACATGCCGGGGTCACCGTCGCTGTCATCATCGTCGTCGTCGTCGAACATCCCACCCCCTCCATCGAAGTCGGCGTGGCCCGGATACTCGCGGTGACACGAGGTGCAGATGCCGTTCCAGATCTCGTGCATGCAGTCCAAGCATCGGTAGACACCACCGTCCTCCTGGTCTAACATCCCCATGTCCTCCACCGAGGGCGGCTCGCCGCCGTTGAGCGGCGCAGGGTGGAATAAGGGGTGCTGGTGGGAATAGCGGAAGATGTTGTGCCATGGGTCTGGGGGACGGGCTGCGTCGACAGGCTGTGGTGGGCCTGGCAGTGGGAGGGAAGCAGGTGGGGCGGGAGACAATCCAGCCACTAGACCGCTCTTCAAAAGCCCTGCGACCATATCCTTGATACTCCAAACCTCGACGGGTCGTTCCTTGATCGTAGCGCGGCAATGAGGACATGTTTTCCTGCGCGGGCGATGGAACTGCTCCTCGGGCTCTCTGACGGCGGTGAACCAGGATACGAGGCAGTTGTAACATGAGACATGGCCGCATGGGGCCAATGCGTAAGGTTTATGCAGAAGGTCGAGGCAGATCTGGCAAGTGAGTGATTGGGTGAACTGGGCGAGCGCGGTTTCGTGTTTTTTAAGCAACTGTATGATCCGAGTGTTAAGATAGCACGTAAGATAGACGAAATGACGGACGCTGGCTTGAACACTGAGCTCCTGCTTGAGCTTGGCGAGGGCAGCTGAGGAGCTTTCCGCATCCGTAGAAACCTGGGCTGGCCTTACGGTACCCGCGTTATCAAGCTTTACGGCCGCGGCCGACGAAGTTTCTCCGACGGGGGTTTCAGGCGCTCGTTGGAAGTCGTCTTGTACAAGTTCTGTAATTGTGTCCAAAGAGGATTCCCTGTCCTCGTTCTGTCCTTCCGCATCCTCTGTCTCGATCTCGAGGTGGGACACCGAGGTCGGCGGAGCGGACGCGGCCTTTCGTTTCCCTTTACCGAAATCCTAGTGAAGAGTTAATCCAGGGCAAGTTCCAAAGACACGATGCACGTACTATTGAAGCCCTTCTGAGGACCGTGGTGGCATGCGGGGTACCATTGGAGCCACCGGCAACGACGGGCGTTTTCTTCTTTTTCTTCCGCCGTTTCTTCTTGTCCTTGGACTGTGGTGTGTTTTCGGATTTAAGCCTGATTTTCTTTGCCTCCGGAAGGGAATCTGAGTCCACGTCCTCAGATAAGGCCCTCTTGAGAGAGTTTGTAGGGGCGAGAACGACTGGACTCGAGCTCGGGGTGGTTTGGCGCGTCGCCATCGAGTCGTAATTCTGCGCTCGGACCCAGTGGCAAACGAGGCGGTTGAAGACACAATAATATGTTTGGCTCGAATTGGTTCGGACGTCGTCGCCGACCACAGCCACGCCAAATGCGGCTAGTCGCGTACACCAACCACAACAACGCGACCTTGTATCGACCCTGAATCTCGCTTCTTCGTGCTCGCTTCAAGCCAAAATTCTCTTAGTCCTGCCTTGGGTCTTCCTCGCTCAGCAAATTTATCTTCAAGACCCCTCCAAGCCCTTCTTCATCCATCATGTCTTCTCACTGTTCTCAGGCTGCCAGTTCATCACGGCGTCTTCGAAGAACAAAGCCGCTCCTTCCGTTGAAGGCGGTGGGTCCTTCATGCCTTCATCTGGGCGACCACTCTCTGGCGTCCAACGCCGCGGCCGCACCCATGCAGTCTCTTAGGATCACGTCTCTGCCCGAGTCCGCACACCGCATCAACTTGAAGACGGATATGTCTTTTGCGAGACACAGAGCGGATAAATATGGCCCCTCGCTGCGGCCGGCGAGCCTGCGGTTACCATCTGGCTCTTTACACCGCCAGCGAGCATATCATCGCGAACCGTACCCCGCATCTTTCAACTTCAGTGCATCGGTCTCCCCATCACCCACAGAACTATTCCTTCCTGCTTTCGCCTCTCATGGATCGCCAAAGCTCAAGACCCGCCTGCTCCCTACTCAACTCCCCGCCCTTCCCCAATCTCCACCATTCTGGCTCGCCATGTACTTTTGCTTCAATCTCGCCCTCACCCTATACAACAAAGGCGTTTTGGTCCGCTTCCCCTTCCCATACACCCTCTCTGCCCTGCATGCTCTTTTTGGAACGATAGGCGGAATACTGTTGGCGCAACACGGATGTTTTGTGCCGTCCCGACTGAATCCCCGGGAAGCGGTCGTTCTCCTGGCATTTGGCGTCCTCTACTCCATCAATATTGTCGTCAGCAATGTATCGCTCCAGCTCGTCACGGTTCCAGTAGGTTTTTATCTACACTACCTTCGCTATGGCTCAGTCCTCGTCACAGTTCCACCAAGTCGTCCGCGCCGCGACCCCCATTTTCACCATCTTCTTCTCCGGCCTCCTCTTTGGCGCCCAAAGCAGCCGCTCAAAAAAGCTTGCGCTTATTCCAGTCGTTGCTGGCGTCGGACTCGCGTACGCTACCCCTCCTCTTCAATTCCTTGACTCTCATTGAGTCTTATTCCCAGCACTCTCGGAGACTACTACTTCAGCTACGCAGGCTTCCTCCTTACGCTGCTCGGAACCATCCTCGCGGCGCTCAAAACCATCTTCACGAATGTCCTACAGACGCCCACCACTTCCGCACGGCCGTACTTTAGCAATCCGTTCGACCTCCTGTTCTTCCTGTCGCCGCTAGCGCTCGTCCAGTGCGTGGCATTGGCGCACTACTCCGGCGAGTTCGCCCACGTTCGCGAATTTCCCATGTCCGCTTCAAAGGTGGCGGCCCTCCTCCTGAATGGCTGCATCGCGTTTGGCCTCAACGTGGTTAGCTTCAGCGCCAACCGGCGAGTAGGGGCACTTGGGATGACAGTGGCGGGTGCGTAGTCCCGGGCTTCTTCGTCCATTCATCCATTCCTTGTATTGAAACTGTTCATTTCAGCGAACGTGAAGCAGGTCCTAACAATCATTTGCGCGGTTGCGATCTTCAACCTCACCATTACTGCGCTCAACGCCCTCGGGATCGCCCTCACGCTTGTCGGCGGCGCGTGGTACGCGTGGGTTGAGCTGATCGAGAAGCAAGAACGCCCTAGGATCTAGAAGCAGGACGGGTGAGGATCAGAAAGAAGGTATTTCGGGCCGACAGAATGAATGATGATAAGACTGGCTAACCGTTCACGAGTCCAGATACGCGATTGGAATATGCACATATACTTACTATAGCACACACGGACTCCCAGGAACGTCTCCTAGATTTTCTAAACGCCGGCATGTATTTCTACAACCTATCGGAACCGCGAATATGTATTTCGGAACATCGTGATATCCTTAGCTCAGATCGCCCACCCTCCATCGGCATTTTTGCACGTCTTCACTTGCGTCGGACACCCCGTCATATCGCCGTAAACGTATCCGCCTGTTCCCTAACCCCCGCCAATATTAATTGAGGGTACGCGAAGGAAGGAAGGGAATTTTACGAACATTGAATAGGCAAAACCCTCTATCCTCGCGGTTGTCTTTCTCCGTCGCCGCGTAACTGCCAACGAATAAATATGAATTTAACAGGAGGATTTTGGAGGGTATGTACCTGCAGAATGTCGTCTTCGACGGGGCGTAGTAGCTGCTCCACTTCGTCTCAAGTGGATACTGTGTCGTGTGATTCTTGACCTCCTCAGGACAGACGGAGCATTGGGCGATGGCGAGCGCGGCGCCTGAAAGGAGGAGGAGGGCAGTTGAAAAATGCATGGTTCACTAGTGGGCTGAGCAGCGAGCGATGGTGCCACACTCGAACGCTAGGGCTTTATAGCCACGAAGCTTCCGAATGAGGACCGAATCGGTACCTCGCATACGAGATATAGTAAAAGGGGGGCGCGGACGGTTCCAATTAAGTCAGCACTGGCAATGCTACTTCTCGGGACGTATATTCAACACTTTTTTTCAACTTCCAGACTCATTCTCCCTTTTTACACTTCTTCGTTCCGACCGGAGTCTTGCACTTCAGATCATCGGAAATCAGCGTGCCTGTGGCCTGATGATCAAGGTTGAGAATCGAGTAGAACAGCCAAAATGCGGAAAATTCAAACTGACATTGTAACTGCAATACATGTATCCTTCTTTTTTGGGTTTCTGTTTACTCTTTTCCTTGTAACTGCAAGGACGGTGAGGTGAGTCCAAATCACCTGAAAAAAATACACATAAGGGTACGAAACATACCCGCAAAAGGTGGTGTTTGAGGAAGAGTCGTAGTCGTCGAGGACGAGGCCGAACATCATTTTGCCCTTCGTGACATCCTTGGGGCAGATGGCACACTGGGCGAAGGCAAGGCCCGCCGCCGAAAGGACGAGTAAGGTGGTTGAAAGGCGCATGATTTACGGAGTGGTAGAGTCCTAGGGGCATTGCATGGACTGGGAACGTCTTTATAGCTGCCAGCGAGTGGATACATGATTTCTATGTAAAAACAGCATGATTCACTCAAGCTTAAAAGAATTGGGTACACACAAGCCGCTGTCATTGGGAGCTGCCTACGAGTAGTCATACACGTCCTTGCCGTCGAAGATGAATTTTACACGAGGTCCCTTATAGCTTTGTCGTCTTCGAATGTTTTCTGGACCTAATACCCCGTTCGAACCACAGAGGATGGAACAATTTATAGAACGAACCTGGGCAAAGAAATGGTCGTCGATAACAACACGCACTCCAGTCGCGGCCAGAGCCTTGGACACGTCGAGGCACGCATAATGGGCTTCCATAGTTGCAGCCGACTTCGCGAATCCCGGCGTGTGGTTTCCACCGTCGGGAACGGTTGGGATGGCTGTCGATGTTAGCTGTTAGACTACCGCGGATCGAGGGGAGAAGCACACACCGAAACCCGGATGAAGGGAGGGGAGCGCTGGCGAGATATCAGCGATAAATCGCAGAAATGGTAAATTTCAAACCATATGTTACATTTCCCTAGTTGAACCACGTGAATGGTTGAACTTCGTGTTTCAATCGGACCATCTACTCACAAAGTCGGTCGAGGCGCTCTTAATGCCCCACTCGTAATCGATGCTCCCATATTTACTTCGCACAACGTGCGCGACTTCATCCCCTGCGCAGAGTGAGCGGCGAGGTTAAATTCATCTTCCACTATTTGTACTGACCAAGAGCTTTGTTTTGTCGCAGATCATAGGTCGTTCCCATTACCTTTATCTTGGATGTGCAGCCGGTAGCGAGAGCGGCCGCCCTGTTGGAATATTTTTGTTTTGTCAACCGAAAGATAGCAAGACTTACTCGAAGCATGGGAGCACACGTTTCATGGTCTCTTTCTGCTCTGCCCGCGTCGGCGCGCGAACATAGCAGCTGGAAATGGTTTAGTAGGCGCGAATGCGGACTCGAGGTCACCTACATGAACTTCGCGTAGTCCGGGATGACTGTATGTAAATTCATAAACCACGTCAACGAGAGTGTAGATGTAATTACTATTGGGCGCCCAATCCTTCCCCTCAAAGATTCCGTGCACACGATGGGTCGGCTTGAGTTGCTGCCTCAAAGCAGAGATATTGTTGTATCCGAGAACCGCAGCGTCGAGCGCGTTTCTCCCTTCCCATGGAGACAGCGCAGCGTGCGCTCTTTCAAAAAAATGTGAACACCACGCGAGATAAGAGGAGATGAAAGCCTACGTGTGCCCGAAATATTCGACTTCAATCCTCTCAAGCGCGAGGCAACTGGTGAGACTGACAGATCCCTTAGGCCCCGGTGCAGGGTGGCACCTGGCAGAGCCTTTAGTAATGCGTAATGCGCGAGAATAAATCAACAAACATTAAACAGGCAGCCATTTCCTTGTCTCGAGAAACAGTTAGCTTGGCGAAGTAAAAATTCAACCATACCCACAAGCGCCAAAGTCGAGGAGCTTGTCTTTTCCGCTGCCTCCTTCCTCAGCTATAGAATATCGTCAAAAACGTTGGCGATAACGACCAAGGCTAGATCGAACCTGGTGTTCCAAGGATCTGGATTTTGCCAGAGATGTTGAATTTTTCAAATGCAGCTTTGATGGCACATGCGACTGCAACGCCGGAAATTGCGATTAGATTATGTCCACATGCATGACCGATGCCCTGTATATGTTCTCGAAGGCCGCTTCAGCGAGAAAGGAGAACAGCAGACCTGTAACGCGTCCATCTGCCAATTACACGTGAGTTCCTTCTGGGATTTGCCCGAATAACGAGCCACACCTCTGAATTTATTCCGATCGTCCGTCCACCGGTTCCGTTTCCAAAGGACGCTAGCCACGCGGTCTCCAAGTGATAGTGCTTGGTGACTTCGAAGCCCTGGTCCGCCATGAAGGCGGTCAGAACGTCATGAGCATGATGCTCCTGGTACGCCAGCTCAGGATGGTCTGGCACAGGATTCAATCGGTATTCCAAGAGTGTTTACCGGAGTTCCTTACCGTGGATGTCCATGCTCAACTTCCTTAGTTTACCGTCCAGACCTTGGATTGTTTTTTCAATGGTTTTGAGTATATCTTCTCTGTAGACGGTGTCGGGGCATACAGGGACAGCCCGGGTTGTGTCATCTGGTCGCCATACGGTACCTGGCGGCGCTGGTGCTGTCTCGAACACTTGCGGGTTCAGGTTCGTCATGGTGGAGAAGAAGAGGCAGTAGGGCCGATAACGCCGATGACATAGGGGGAGTTGTCGGCCCGGACACGAACGCTGTTTTTTAAAGAAACAGTACGAAACGCATTTTGGGCAGCGACAAAGACCTGATGAAACGGCCAAAAAAAACAAGCACTCGGCTGGCCCAATAACACAACACAGACTTAGTACTTATCCTACCAATGTAAGGTACATTATGATTTACCAAAGTGGCTCGGTCCCCTTCATCTTGTAGTCCTCGCTGACGTATCCTAAGGACTGGAGTAGCGGCTCCACATCGAATATTTCGAGGGGCGCGACATCAGAGCTCCAGCACTGCTCTGTGAAGAAGCGCGAGCGGGGCAGGCGGAGGAGTTGTATTGGGTGAGTTTCGCGGCGGGTGATGAGTCCTTGGCGCAGCACATCCAAGGGGTCCGTGTTTGGCCGGTCATACGGGAGCGATCCGAGACTCGGCCAACCACTGGAAGCGCGCCCGAAGTTGTCCACATCTTCATATCGCAGCGTGAGAATCTGCAGAGCGGGGAGGTTGTGCACCGTGCTGCCGTCTGCATTTTGGGACGTTCGCAGGAGATCCTCGACGAGCTTGTGCATATGACACACGTTGATGATGGTTAGGGACGTGAGCGCTGAGAAGGAATCGAAGGATGCGTGCTCGAGGGGAGCGCAGTCTGTGCATCGCCATCGCTGTACGCTCGGAGCTGCGGCAAACGTCAGGGATCTCAGTGCAGGGAACCGTGAATGGGGGACGTTATTGAAAAAGGAGCTGATCTGGTCGCCGTGGACGCCAGAGAATTGCAGAATTTCCAGCGCGGGGGCGCGGATGTGGGCGAGGACGCATTTTGACACCAGCACGTGCAGAGCGGAAGAGTGTAGACGCAGTGCGGTAAGAGAGCGGAGGGTAGGCATGGATATAGACTCCGTGAGATCGGATGCTGTAAATGTGGAACCGTCTACGGTGACGTCGACGAGGTTGGGGCTTGCGGCGAAGACTTTGGGCCAGATATACATGCCAGTGCCGGTTTGCATGCCCCCCAGTTCTATATTCGTGAGCAGCCGGAACCAGGGATTTGTGGAAGGAATGGAAAAAAACACCACGTTTCTCAGCTTGAGTGTCCGTAAACGCGGCGCACCCTGCTTGAAAATCGAGACACACCCGGCCATATCAGGATGGGAGTAAATCTCAAGGTGCTCCAGATACGGAGCGTGTAGGTCGCGTAACGGTGCGACCGCATCTTCCAGCGCCGAACCCGCCTCACCACAGTGCAAGACGAGGCGCCGGATTCTGGATATATGCGCGGCTACCACCCCTAGTTCATTGCGCAGATCTTCATGCCCATGATATGTGTCGCATTTCAGCCGGACCGAAATCAGGCGCGCCCGCGACCGCAGCAGGTACGCTGCGACCCGATCCTCGTCCGACCTGAGACCCCAGCGTAGTTCTATCGATGTCCAGAGGGAGGATGCGGCGATAATCGGGGAACGGAAGCGCTGGGAGATGTGCGACGCCGTTACTTCTATCAACGCGCTCGCAGGGTCGGTCCATTGAAGGTTTTGTGCCGTCTCGACGATGGAAACGAGCAGCTCGTCAGGGAGAGAGTATATCGGCGCATATGAGTTCTTTGTCGCAGCTATCAGTCGTCGAACACGCTGCTTTTCCGCGAGGACTTCGTCGAGCTGCGCGACAATGTCCGATTCCTTGAGGGCCAAGTCTCTCAACTCTGCTTCAAGAGCAAGCAGCCGCTGTTTGGTATCGGCTGGTTTCATGTCTTCAATCGTATTGCGACTAGATTTGAAGGTTCAAGCTGGGTGAATGAATGTCGGGCGCAAGTACATACTGCTGTCCCACCTGCTAGTTATGCACGCGAGAGTTGGGAGAAAGAGTCCTTACGGCCGAAGAACGCCGATGACATATAGGAGGTCACGGTGGCTGATGAGCAATTTCCTGTAAGCAACCTCCAAGTCCTGCAGTTTGATCATTCTCTGGGGGTACGATATCAGGTGTACATTCCACCCCCAAGTAAAATTCAAAGCAGCAACAAAAACCTGGCGAAACTGCCAAAAAACGAGTAATATACATCATCGACGCCTGCATCGACTGGAGTTTAGTACTCCTCCACTTCCGACAAAGATACATAATCCGAGACAGTCTGTTGGTCCTCATACTCCTCCACCACCTCCCGCATCGCAAACCTCATAATCGGTGTCGGAATAAGCTTGCACCCAACAACCTCCACATACTCCTCCCTCCCAAGCTCCCTCTCCGACACGGGCACCATATCGCTCGATTCCGAATTCGTCGCCACGCTGGCACCGTCGCCCTCCACCGCCGTCCCGCTGCTCCTCGCGCGCAAGTGCGCCGGGGGCGCCTCCGCCTCCGCCTCACTCGCACACTCGTCGGTCACGGGCTCCGTCCACCGCAAATCCAGCACCCGCCCCTTGACCATCCCGTCCACCGCGCGCACCCCCAGCTCGCGGCACAGCGGGAAATACGGCAGGAACTGCACGTTCGGCTGCGCGAGGCGGCCCATGACCTTGAGGAGCTCCATCGCGGTGAAGTCGGCGGAGTAGTACCCCGTGGTGATTGCGCTGGATTTGTCTTCCGGGGAGGGTCCGTGCGGGTTCGTGATGGGGGAGTAGATTTTGAAGCCTGCGGGTCCGAGGCCGGGGTGTATCGAGTCGGGGTTGCTGACGACGCGGCCCTTGCCGTCACCCTCCGGCCCTCCGCCCATCGCGGATTGCGAGGAGTGAATGAGGTGCAAGTTCAGCAGAGCATGCGCTTGGAGGAAGTGGGAGCTCTGTTTGACTTTGTACGTTCAATCCAAACGTGCAAATGAGTGTACTTGTTTCGCTTACTTTCCAAAGTTCCGTTTGAATTAACTAGAGTGAAATGTCAGCGATGAAGAAGTGTGTGTCGTTATCAGAACTCGAACCATAATCCGTGCAGTAGTCGTGCCAATGAGCCAATTTCCCACCAAACGCGTCGTACAACTGCTCAAAGTTGAGCCGAGCCCGCATTCGACGAGGGACCTGTGGTAATATTCGTTCCTCGAAAAACGCCCTCGTCTCTGCCTTCGAGCAGTCTCCGACAGTGATGATCTAAAGAGCCGATTAAATTCAACTCGCGACTCTTTCGTGCATTCCTACCTTGCAATGCTGCATGACATTGAGCTGTCGAAGCCAGGTCTGATAAAATGGATCGCTCGTCGCGTGTATAACGTGGCACAATCGGTCTTGTTTCGTCAACACAAGCATCGAGTCCAGCAGGCACTTCATCGTTTCTGTCGACTGGATGAGGGCGGGTCTAGGAAGGAGACGAATATTAATTGGTCAAAAGGGGCGGAATTGTTTAATACGAGACGTACAGTCTGTGAGCTTCATCGAAAAAGATGACCTGGCGATAGATTAGGTGTGTATCGGACCCGGGCAGGTCTGGCGCGCACCGGAATTTTCTTGGGAGGCTTCTTCTTTTCTGGTGGTTCTTTCTCCGAAGGTTCCGTGGCCCTATTCTTGCCCTTGTCCTTGCGGGAAAAGAAATGCCGGCGGTTCGAGCTTTGTTCTGGCGGAGGGTCGTGTTGCCTCGCTTTCTCGGCCTCTTCGTCAACGGGTTCGAATTCGCGATATTTTAGAAGTGAGCTCTACGAAGGATTATAATTAGCTGATGGATGTCGAAGAAAAATTGAGGCAAACCTGGAACAATTCCATGAGGCGGGCGACATCGCTCGTTCTGACATTGCGAACATCGGAACCGGGTGGCGTCTCGGCCATCCTTCGTTCGACGTTTAAACGGTCATGCTGTCGGGGATGAGCGAAATAACTTGGGAAACACGATTTAGTCAGTACCTTGAAACCCCAAGCCTCCTTCTCAAACTCTTCGTAGCCATGGATCTTGCCAATCTCTTCAAAGTACTGCTCCATTTGTTGGCTGAGGCTGGTGTACAAACTTGCGAGATCGGCGAAGCCGGCTATTCGCAGATCGAAATGCAAAACGTGGTAGGCCTCGCTGCAGAGAACCTCTCGCAACAGTGCGGTCTGAAGAATAATCTCAGACTCGGGAGTAAAAACAACGTAACATACGGGCCCACCTTTCCGACGGAACTGGCTCCAAACAAGACGGTGAACGAAGGCTCGCCTCCCAAGACTTGCTCTATGATGCGGGTTTCCGCCTTTCGCGCAAAGAACCCAGGATATCGCGAAAAGGTGTGGGTCACCCGTAGCTGTAAGCGCTCCCTGTTCTCGGAGATTTCACGTCGAGCCTCGTCCAAAAGCCGCTTGGACTCGGTAAGCGAGCGAACAGTCTCAGCAGGCTAACAATGTCGTCAAATTAGGATTATCTGGGAGAGAGAATCCAGAGTCGTGTGCATACATTCGTGAGGACGCCGACTATCTCTCCCAGTCCAAAGAAGTTGCGTTTTTGCATATCAGCTGGCAGGAAGGAGGTACGCCGACGAGGGATGTTGCTCCGAAAGAACCAATGAACCGGTATCGAAGAGCGGGTCCTGGGATGTGGCTGGATTTTGCGTAACTTAGTGGAGGTTGATTCCATATAGCTTCGTGCGATTCGATGGGTCAATGAAGGACAAGGGCGATTGACTGCGTACATGTAGTTGAAACCGCATGTTGCGTTCGTGGGGTCCGCCCCTCCGATCGCCGGGACGCGCGCATGCCTTGAGGCGACGAGGACACTTTCAGACACGGCCCCGGCCCTGCAGCGGGCTGCGCTGGAGAACATGGAATCCGTGCACAACGTGCGTCATCGGCGACGTGCTGTTTGCCATCGACGCGATTGCCAAATAACACGATGCACAAAATCGATTCTTTATGGCTGTCTTGCGCGCGGTTTTGGCCCAAAACCTCTCCTCTACGCGTCAAACTCAGTCCCATCGAAGCAAATTATTTTTCTTCTTTCACTCTCGTAATTTCCCTTTTGGGCGAATGGATGAGTAGAGGTGGCTGTGTTGTGGTTAGCCGAACAGTGTCCTTGTCTTCTTTCTGGCGGCGTTCTTCGACAACGATAATCAAGAAAAAACCTGATACGGCCTGTGAATTATCCCAATCTCTGTGATTCAAGAGCACCGATGCTGCGTATGCTTCATGCTTGACTCAAATCAAAGAGAGCAGATCGAAGTCTTTCCGCCAACGGTTTTGTTGCAGAAAATAAGAAAGCACACGGCGAAGTATCGTGGAAAACCTCGCGAAGTTTCGTGGAAAACCTCTGAGCGTTCAAGGGATACCCAAGTCAAATGCGAAGAAAAGCGCTTCAAGTCAATTCAAGTCTCGACGAGAAGAGGAGACTCTAATTAGCTTTGACGCGGGCGCTCGACCAAGCGCTAACTGTGCTAACCGTGAGGCTCCGAAAAGTGAGTCCGAGTCACGGCGCCAATCAAGCGCACACGTTGATTGGTTAAGCGGCCGCCTAAAGGGGTCGCTTAAGTTGCCTTTCGCCCTCACAGTGCTTTCCATTCTATCCATACTATGAGCTACAGAGGGGATAGAGGTGGCCGCGGTGGTGGTGGTCGAGGCTTTGCGCCTCCTCGAGGAGCTAGCCCGGATCGTGGGCGCGGTGGCGGTGGTGGCTTTGACCGAGGTCGAGGATCGTTTGACCGGGGACGCGGAGGAGACCGTGGCTTCGACCGTGGTAGGGGTTTTGGAGACCGTGGTGGATTTGGAGACCGTGGAAGAGGTCGCGGGGGAGGAGGAGGAGGAGGCAGGGAACCCGGAGGGTAGGTTGTGTCTCACGCGACCCTACCGATGTTAATTCGAGCACAGAGTCTTCGCACCGAATGTTCCGGCAACCATAGACGCGCGCATTCAGGATAATTCTGACAAGGCGCTTGTAGCCTCTTTCGCCGCCAACAACATCCGCGTCAACGACAACGAACTGCCGCTCCGTCCTGGTTTTGGCACCGCTGGTCGCGAAATAAAACTACGCGCAAACTTCTTCCCTGTCAAGATTCCCAGCGGCTCGTTGTACGAATATGATGTGGCCATCTCGCCGACCACTGGTACCGCGCCGCGCCGGGTCAAGAAGCGACTCTTTCAGCTCGCCGAAGCTTCGCCCGACTGGATCAGGTTTGGGCTGCAAGGTTTTTTACTATCCTCCTTACCGTTTGAACATTCTGACCATCTTTCCAGGCAAAGTTGCCCATGACCATGCTGCTAAGCTCATTGCTGCTTCAAACCTTCCCCAGCCCTTGGCCATCCGCGTTCCCTTCTACGATGAGGGAGAGGACCCTCCCGCCCCCAATTCGAAGGCGTACCGGGAATATACGCTGACGATCACGTACACTCAGCCATTGGACACGACAGCTCTAAAGCAGTAAGCTCTTCTCTCTTTCAAGTTCTCCGCCCTTAGAACCTAATTCGCTGCAGGTACTTGATTGGCGATCCCCAGTACCGGAATTATGACATTCTCCCCGTCATCGCGGCCCTCAACATCATTCTCGCTGCTCACCCCAACCGCCCGGGAGGTGGAGTCATGGTCGGAAGGAATCGATTCTTTTTTCCCTCCCAAACTGAGCGTCCCGTTTCTCTTGGTGGTGGTCTGGAGGCGTGGCGTGGCTTTTACTCCTCCGTCCGCCCGGCTCATAAGCAGCTCATGGTCAATGTCAACGGTACACTTGTTTCCTCTGCACTCGAATTTACTTGGCTCATTCCTTCGCAGTGTGCACCACCGCATTTTACACGCCTGGAAGCCTCGCGCGCGGCATGCAGGAATTCCGCGATTCGACCTTCGGCGCGCGCATGAACGTCTTCGTCAAAGGTGTTCGCATCAAGACCACTCACCTGGGATACAAGAAGACCGTCAAGAGTGTCTTCAACAGGAGTGCGCGCCAGCATTCGTTCGACTGCGCCGAGTTCGGTGGTATGATCACGGTCGAAGAATACTTCAAAAGAAGTAAGTTTATTCAGTGTGGATGTTCGGCGTGTCTGATAGGTTTGCAGAGTATGGAATTAAGCTGACTTTCCCCGACATGCCGCTGGTGGACGTCGGAGGGGCCAAATCCAACTACCTTCCTGCCGAACTTTGCGAAATTCTGCCAAACCAGCCTTTCCGCGGCAAGCTGACGGACGAGCACACAGCGAATATGATCACTGTCGCGGCGAAGCCCCCGAACGTCAACGGTGCAGCCATCGCCGGACGTGGCCTCGACGAACTCGGCTACCGCCAAAACGCCGACCCCCTTGGCAACTTTGGGATCAGCATCGGGCAGCAGATGGCCGTCGTTCCGGGACGAATCCTCCCTTCCCCGGGCATCAAATACCTCAAGAGCTCCCCCGACGTCGACGACCGCGCCAGCTGGAACTTGCGCAATGCCTTGTTTACGCGTGGCGGCAAGCTCGAGCGGTGGGCCGTCCTCGTCATCCGCGACGGCAACGGCAGGGACGAATTTGAAGGGCCGGAGGACCCGGCGCTGCTCGATACCGTGCGTGGCTTTGCCACGATGTGCCGCAAGAGCGGGATGACGGTCGCGCCGGGCGACCCGCCCATCGTCCAGGCTCAGCTTCCCCGTAAGGATCCCGCGGACCCGACGAGGGGGCAGTCCATCGCGGCCATTCGTTCTGTCGTTGGCACGATCAGGGTTGACCGTAATAAACCCAACGTCAAGCCGCTCCTTATCCTGGTCATTCTTTCGAATGGCGATAAGCACATTTATTCCGGGATCAAGGCCCTGGCTGATAGCTGGCTGGATGTTGCTACGGTTTGTGTACATTCGAGCAAGATCCGCAAGGAAAAGGGTTAGCCGTCGTGTATCCTCTCATCTTTCTCCTTATTCAACGTGTTTTAGGTCAGCTGCAATACTTCGCGAATGGTAAATAACCCGCATTGTGTTCTGTTGACACGATCGATTAACGAATTTCTCCAGTCGCTCTGAAGGTCAATATGAAGATGGGCGGAATCAAGTTTGTTTATTGTTCCTTTGTACCCTGTTCCAACTGATCACGGCTATAGTCATGGCCTGGACGCGCAGAGTATGGCGTGGCTCAACCAGGAGCCCACGATGCTGGTAGGCATCGACGTCACCCACCCCGGCCCTGGATCCGTCAAGGGCACTCCTTCGATTGCGGCGGTTGTTGCCAGCGTGGATAAAAACTTCGCTCAATTTCCCTGTAGTTTGGAGATACAGGAATCCAAGAAGGAGGTGCGCAAGACTCTTCTTCCTTCATTATCCGTTCTAACGCTTGACAGATGGTTACGAACCTTGCAGGCATGATGGTCGAGCGCCTGAAGCTCTTTGAGACGACCAACAACAAGATTCTGCCGAAACGAATCCTCGTCTATCGGGGTGAGTCTTGGGCGCATTTTGGTCGTGATCTCGTCTGACGTAGACTTGTCTTAGATGGTGTTTCTGAGGTAGCTATTTCGAATCAGAACGGTCTGCTGACACTAACCATTTTTCAGGGTCAATTCCCCATCGTAATACGCGAGGAACTGCCTGCGGTCCGCGCGGCTTGCCTACGCTTCCCGAATTATAAACCCAAGATCACCATCGTGATCTGTGGTCAGTCTCCCGCCCCGACTAGTTTGAGACGATCCTGAGCACGCCCTCTTGTTTAGGCAAGCGACACCACACGCGCTTCTACCCCACCGAGGCCGCAAACGCCGCTCCCGATGGCAACCCCAAGGCTGGGACTGTCGTCGATCGCGGTGTAACCGCGGTTTATGAATTCGACTTTTTCTTGCAAGGTATGGTCCCAATGACAGTCTTCGCGACGACTCTAATGTTCGTATCATTAGCCCACGGCGGGCTCCAGGGCACTACGCGGCCTACGCACTACTACGTCGTGCACGATGAGATAGGGTTTGGCGCCGACGGGCTGCAGCAGTTGACGAACTCCGTCAGCTACATGTTCGGTAAGTTAGCTCACTTATCATGGTCCCTGCATTCGCGATGCTGATTCGCGCGGAATGCACTTAGCTCGCGCGACCAAAGCCGTCTCCCTTGTCTCCCCGGCGTATTACGCTGATCTCGCATGCGAGAGAGGCCGCTGCTACATCCACAAGCTGCTCCAGGGGCTGAGCAGCTCTGGCGTGACTGCGACTAGTTCGTCGAGCAACTCGGCTGCCGACGAAGCTATTATGAGGGAGGCCACCAATCTTTGGCACAACGGGGTGTCTGGCCCGCAATTGAAGAACACTATGTACTATCTTTAACGGTCGTGTATCATTTTTCTTTATGTAGGGTATAAAGACCCATGTAAGTTATTCTCAAGTGGATGTCGGCGCTGAAAACAAATATGTACTTTGCTTTGTTTTGACCGAGATCGAAATCAAGAAGGGTATTGTCATATTATGGGTAACACCAAGGAGTAGGTCGTTGGTCTAAATGTACAGAGCGGGGCAAATTGGTCACTGACTGCAAAGGGCGCCGTGCCTTGAGTTGAGGAGGCAAAACGGGCTGAAAACTAAGAAGGGGTCCCATCGACAAAGGCTGAAGCGGCGAAAAAAATAAACATACCAGGGCTTTTGCACCAGGATGTGGTACGCTTCGGTGACAATCGGCGTGAAAAATTGCATCCCCCACTCCTGCGCTGCTTGAGGGTCATTGAAGTAGAACCAGCCCACCGCCGCTTGAAAGGCGAGAGATAGCTTTGTGCGGTATGCAGCCTCGCGGGCGCTGGCTGCTGGGTCAAGAGGGAGCGCCCACCGCACCGGTCGAGTCGAGCTGAAGTCTGGATCCTCGACGTCGAAGTAGGACGACAGCGAGAAAAAAGATGCGATGAAAGCAAGAGCAAGATCGCTTGTGACGAAATTCGTAATGGTCTAGGCGGGCGTTAATTTCAAGAAGGTGCTGAGTGAAAAGAAAGACGCCTACGGAAGCTAGATGTGCGGCTCTAGATGTAGCGCGGCGGATCTCAGGAAAGCTGTTGATGTAGACACTGCAGATCCATTGGCTGATGAGGTGATGAGCAACCTCGACCCGATCGCAGTCATTGACAAGCTCCCCGTCGCCAGAGTAGATGAATTTCGTCGATAGAGGTATAGCTTCAACAGCCACGCGACCTGTTGAGGTAAGAGAGCGTTGTTGACGGTCCAGAAATTGCACAAGCTGCTGGTAGCTGTTTTGGCTGATTGAATCCCCTTGCCGTTGTCGCCACCAGTTGGAAACGTATAACGGGACCTTGCATGTGTTGCGATGGGAGAGGAGGAAGTCTTCGGTCGCGATTTCCACCAGGGGCTTGAAGAACGGTTGAAGCCAGAACAAGAGGGCAGGCCATCCGTGCTCCAGCCAGTAAGCACCGACGAAAGATTCAAAGAGATCTGCCAGCACTTTCGGGGGAGGGTTGCGTTTGCGTCTCGGGGACCAGTTTCGGATTGCGCGAGCATCTATTGACGAAAGTGCAGCATGTTTGTCGAGGTGCATCCACCACGCCAGTCGCCCGAGGGTGTCGTTGCAGCTGAGTCGGCGGCCGACAAACTATCAAGAATTGCATAGTGGGCGCAGCAGAAGGAAGAGGAGGAGGAAGAGTGATAATCAGCGACGAAGGGAGACGGCTGAGGGAAAGCCTTACGATCTGTTGGTCCGGGCAAACTTTTTCTTCGTCCACTAAGAGAACACAGGCGAGATTAACGGCACGATCTCCCATAAATTCGAGCAAATCATTGTTCTCCGTGGAATGCTTGACGCTATTGGTTGCCTGCCGAAACAAATGTGGACTGAGATCGGCCAGTGGCAGGCGGTGGGATCTGTGCTTGTCGGAATCCAGATAAACTTGGAGCAATCTCATCTTGAGGGTGGGCGGGCGGGGAGGAGGAGGAGGAGGATTGCCTGCGCGGTCCCAAGCTGAAACAACAGGTAGGCAGCCGTACTACGCGGCGGGGAGATGAGGGCGGGAGGAAAGTCAAAGGGAAAGGCGATGTGCTTTATAAACGATTCAACGGATTCCATGTCAGCCACTCTGTGGCTATACTTGGATGCTTTTGGTAGAAGCCCTTGTCATTCAAGATAGGTTTTCCCAGCGTAGATTACTAGCTTCTCCGGTCCGAGCTCGAGTCGAAGCCGCTCGATGGTGGTTGGAGTCGAGACAGGAATCACGAACTGTCACAGCACGTGTCGTTGGTCACGGCAAACGCGTCCTCTGCAAGCCTTTCCAAGTCCTCTCTGAGTCTCTCTTCCACGGCCATGACCACCGTTTGGCCGAGCTGAAATGTCCACAAGCCAACATCAAAGCCCCAAGGCACAGCCGAGCCCCTAGAATTGGTTGTCACTATTTGCTCGCGGTGGCTGACAAGCTCAACCGCATCTTGCTTCTTACCTTCATTTCCCATTTTCATAACACCACTGTGCTGGACACAACAACCCATTATGACTCTTAATAATCAACGGAACACGTCCACCAATCAGGATACTATTCAGCGTTCGCAAGCAGTTCCTTTGGGGCCAGCAACGAAGGCAGCAACATTCGGTGTTCTTTCTGTGTGTGCGAACCGGAGAGTCCCTTCCCGTACGTCTCATCTTTCGGTTTCTCCATCAATTATCGACCTGGCATATCTAGGAGTTTCTCGCCGTGTCTCTGGTGTCCATGTCGGCCCATCTGTTGGTGGAGTAGACCGCGCGCGCAATCCTTGGTCTTTCGATCCGCGGCGCTCCTCCCAGGCTCGCGTGGACCATATCTCGAGGTCGAGGGTACGATCAACCCGAATCCCGACTCTTGCAAGCGTCGTCCCCTGCAACGACTCTCGTACACCGTCCGGTCGTCCGAACCCTCACATACCTGCCTCAGTGCCGCACCCCTTATCTTCGTCATTCTCAGCCTCTGCACAATCTCCTGCATTGCGGAAACCCTGTCCTCTCCCGTCGGTTTCCACTCTGGCCCGTCCATTGCCAACGGAATCCAGATGCCTTTCCCTCACGGCTCGTGCCCGCCGTGTCCCGACACCCTCTGGGTATCCTCCACTGCAGATCAACTCATCGGCCGCCAAGTACACCATTGATATCGCTCTCCCCACCGCGATCAAGCCCGAGATGGTGACGATAACCACTGCAAAGGAAGAGAAACTCAAAATCGTCGCCGATGCATGGCATCTCGAGTCTAACTGTGAGCCGTCTTCACTTGTTTTCTTGCATCGACGTGGCTGAATGGCGTCCAAAGGTCATTTCGAATGGGAGATCGTATTCCCTCCGCAGGATATCGATATCAAGAGTATCTGTGCAAAGTTCGATGCGCAGGGTCATTTGACTGTCAGCGCTGCTCGGTGCTTGTAAAAACTAGACCCTACCTTCCTTTATTCATTTATTTCGATGAGTCGCGAAAAGTTACCATATCAAGATGGCAGGATGAGTGTTATTTGGCGCTGCTTGCCCCCGGTCCAGCCCGGTCCGCAACTCCGTTACAACAACTCCGCCAACCTTGCGCCAACCAGCGCCGCTCGACACGCCTACACAGTCGACTGGGGCCCGACGGGGTGAACCCTGGGACCGAGACGCGAACCTCCATGCGACCGCGTCAAATAAACGTCAAATTCCTTGCAAATTTCGATGACTTTGTCCTCGCGCTTCTCCTTGCGGGATAGGAATTGCTGAATGCGTCGCGCCAGCAATTCCAGCAAGATGTTTCCGACGATCAGGATTTGACCTCCTCTTCTTCCTTCCCACGACGACCTTAGGCTTCCCCTCTTTGTTCAGCGCTTGTACATGTGGTCCCTATGAAATCTCCGCTGAAGTTTCCGTACCTGATGCTCAAATAATTAACCCCGCTTCGGAATCGCTTAAACGGACAAAATACCGGCGCTGGCTTAATTCCTCGTCGGAGGGCGCATTAGTCAGTCCGAGTGCTGACTGACTGCGATTCCTCTGCGATTCCCATGGTTGGCCTAGAAATGGTTTACCCACTGGCATACATAAAGGCTGTAGTGCGTTCCCAACTCTCAATGTTCGAATGGTTTTGAACCTTTGGCTCTTCGCCCGGGTTTTGTCCTTGATAAAATCACGCTTTCGGTTGTTTTTCGTACAGATTGCGGGTTTCCGCTTGATTCTTGCCAGCCTCAACATTTTCTGACAGTTTTCACTCATAAAGTCGTCGTATTTCACCCATTTCCACTTGAAAACAATTGCAGCAGCATCCGTTGCCCGCCTGATGTAATCCCTGCCCGACGGGGAAAGTTTCCAATACCACTCACGTACACAGATCTTACGCCTTTCCTCTATCCTCCGCAAGAGCCCATTTCCTACAAGAACCTTTTCCACAATGGCACCGTTGAAATTCTCTGCTGCCCAAAAAGATGTTTTCCGTAAAATTATGGTCGGCTGTCTGGATCTACACTTCATGAATAGCCGCCTGATATTCAGCTTTAGTCCGACGCAGTCGCTAGTAAATCGACACCCGCGGTATTTTTCGGTGTGACTAGCACAGACGGTCCCATCTATACGCACACGGAGGGAAAGAAGCTCGTCGACGACCCCACTAGCGCCGACATCGATGAAGACACGATATTTTGGATCTGCAGTCAAACGAAACTGATCACCACTGTCCGTAACGCTATCATCATCCTCTGCCTTTTTACCATCTCATTTCATCTCATTCCTATCTCGGTAGATTGCCGCTTTGCAATTGATCGAGCAAGGCAAAATTACGCTGGACACCCCCGCTGAAACCATCCTCCCCGAGCTCGTGAACCCCGTGTTGGTGACTGGGTACGACAAGGAGACCGGTAGGCCAAGCACGACAACCCCCGCAAAAGGAAAAATCACGCTTGGTGACCTTTTGAACCACAGCAGTGGGATCGATACCTCTGGCATCAAGCTAGGGCAGGCAAATGGTAAACAATACTATACTACTTATATTACATTAGCGAGTCTCATTGCGTCTGGTCTCGCAGGGATGTCAGCGCTATATTCATCCAGCGTCGCCGACGTGGCCACATTCTTCAAGATGATCAAGGTTGGGATCTATTTCAGAGATATTTCCCGTTTTTACAACGAATAGGGTTCGCTTCCTGGTATACCTTTGAAATTCGAACCCGGTACAAACTGCGAGTACCTCATTTCGGTGCATACAGTCGAATGTGCTGGCTCACAATGATACCTCAGTCAATTACGCTGTATCGACCGATTGTGTAGGCTTTATCGTTGAACGGCTCTCTGGCAAGTCTTTGGAAGAGTATTTGTGCGTGCCAATCTCCTCCGTCGGATGCCGATCTTAGGACAATATTCATAGCCAAGATCACATCTTCGCACCCCTTGGTATCACATCTGTATCCTTCTACCTGACACCGCCTCGGAAAGAGCGCCTCCTTCCTCTGTCATACCGCACTAAGAGCGGGGTTATCGAGAGCTGGAAGGGGCCTCCTGTTATCGACCAGGACCCTGCTCATGGTAACATTCTCGTTTTGAGTTGAACCACCTTTGATCTAATGTACTGCAGTGCGGGTGTTTTTCGGGGGCTCGGCCCTGTACTCGACGCAAAAGGATTATCTAACCGTTCTCCGACACCTACTACAAATCAAAGGCGCGTAAAGATTTATCTCGACTCTCTATTCAATGAATTGACAACGGCAATGCAGCTGGCGTCGCGACTTCCCCCATCCTGACCGCTGCCTCTGTCGACAAGCTGTTCGAACCGACACATACCTCTGGCGGTGCTAAAACGTTGGATATGTTCGCCGCTGCTTTCTACGCCCCTTATTTCGAACTGCCTGCCGGTGGGGCACAGTTCAGCCGCGGTCTTTTCGTAACCACAGTTGATGTGCCCGGGAAGCGCAAAGCTGGTTCCGGAGCTTGTGAGTAATTAATAACTCACTGTCCCCTTTAAACTTCTGGAAAGGAACTGACGATTTGGATCTTGCAGGGGCTGGGTGGGCGAACACGAGCTTTTTTGTGGACCCGACCACTGGCGTAGCAGCAGTATTTGGAACACAATTGGCGCCTCCTGGAGACAAGGACCACAGCCGACTATTGGATGCTCTAGAGAGGGCTCTTTATGCAGCGTTGAGCGCCGAACCATAAAGGCCCCGAGTCTATTATTGCAATGCTCTAGTTTGACTTCGCTGCGCTACACCTCACTCTCACAATATCATAACCCCAATGAAAAAGATTTTGGAAACTGAAAGGATAACAATAGTGAGCGCCCAACCACTCTACTGCGCGAATGCCGCCGGCAACTGCCGGATTTGGCACTCCGATTTGCAACTCCGTCCTCTCCGAACTCTGCTTCAAGAGCAAGCAACCGTTCTGCATCAGCTGGTTTCAGGTTTTCGAGCATTGCGACTGAATTCGAAGGTTAGCTTGGTTAAGTACGCGGGGCGCCGTCCCACCTGCGTCTCAGTGAGAGTTCAAAGAAGCACACCTTCCCCAATTGGGCGATTTGCGCTTGTGTATCAACGGCTTCCAAGGACAGCCACCTGCCAACCGCTTGTGCACAGACCACCATGAACGTCCTCGTTTATTCGGGGCCAGAAGTGATCCAGGCATCCTTGGACCACACATTAACCGCTCTTCGATCCACGCTCCTCCCATACTACTCTGTTCAGCCGATATCCCAGGCGGCCCTGGTATCTTAGCCTTGGCAAGCAACCTGCGCTCTGCTTGTCTTCCCGGGCTGCCGCGATATCGTTCTCTCGAAAGCTGCCGTGTCAATCGATGCATATGTGCAAGCCGGTGATTTGGCGCTGCTTGCCGGTCCAGCCCGGTCCGCGACTCCGTTGCAACGCTTCCGTTGCACTTCCGACGTCCCACGCGACGACCTTAAGCTTTCCTTTGTTCAGCGGCGAGCGCCTGTGGTCCCTATGGAATCTCCGCTGAAGTTTCGCTGACGACGCTCGAATAATTAATCCCGCTTCGGATCGGTTAAACGGACAAAATACAGGCGGCCGACTGACTTCAATTCCCACGGTTGGCCTATTCCTAGAAATGGTTTACCCACTGGCATACATAAAGACGGCAGTACGTTAGCAACTCGCGCCCTTCCTCTATCCTTCGCAAGAGCCCATTTCCTACAAGAACCTTTTCCACGATGGCACCGTTGAAATTCTCTACCGCGCAAAAAGATGTTTTCCGCAAAATTATGGTCGACTGTCTAGATCTACACTTCATGAATAGCCGCCTGATATTCAGCTTTAGTCCGACGCAGTCGCTAGTAAATCGACACCCGCGGTATTTTTCGGTGTGACTAGCACAGACGGCCCTATCTATACGCACACGGAGGGAAAGAAGCTCGTCGACGATCCCTCCAGCGCCGATATCGATGAAGACACGATATTTTGGCTCTGCAGTCAAACGAAACTGATCACCACTGTCCGTAACGCTATCATCATTCTCTGCTTTTTTACCATCTCATTTTCATCTCATTCGTATCTCGGTAGATTGCCGCTTTGCAATTGATCGAGCAAGGCAAAATTACACTGGACACCCCTGCCGAAACCATCCTCCCCGAGCTCGCGAACCCCGTGTTGGTGACTGGCTACGACAAGGAGACCGGTAGGCCAAGCACGACAACCCCCGCAAAAGGAAAAATCACGCTTGGTGATCTTTTGAACCACAGCAGTGGGATCGATACCTCTGGCATCAAGCTAGGGCAGGCAAATGGTAGGCGATACTACATTACTTACATTATTAGCAAGTCTCATCGAGTCTGGTCTCCCAGGGGTATCAGAGCTACATTCATCCAGCGTCCCCGACGTAGCAACATTCTTCAAGATGATCAAGGTTAGGATTCATTTTGAGAGATATTTCACCTTCTTACGGCGGGACAGGGTTCGCTTCCCAGTGTACCCTTGAAATTTGAACCGGGTACAAACTGTGAGTACTTCGTTTCGCTGTAGAATGTCTTCTCACTGCGATACCTCAGTCGACTATGGTATGTCGACCGATTGTGTCGGCTTTATTATCGAACGGCTCTCGGGGAAGTCTTTGGACCAGTATTTGTATGTCTCAATCTTCGCTGTCGAATATTGATCTTAGTACAATATTCATAGCCAAGATCACATCTTCGCACCCCTCGGTGTCACATCTGCATCCTTCTACCTGACACCGCCTCGGAAAGAGCGCCTCCTTCCTCTGTCATACCGCACTAAGAGCGGGGTTATTGAGAGTTGGAAGGGGCCTCCTGTTATCGACCAGGACCCTGCTCATGGTAAAAATTCTCGTTTAAAAAGATTTGAAGCACCCTTGACCTGTTATACTGCAGTGCGGGTGTTTTTCGGGGGCTCGGCCCTGTACTCGACGCAAAAGGATTATCTGACCGTTCTCCGACACCTACTACAAATAAAAGGTGCGTAAAGATTTATCTCGGCTCTGTTCCATGAATTGACAACGGCAATGCAGCTGGCGTCGCGACTTCCCCCATCCTGACTGCCGCCTCTGTCGACAAGCTGTTCGAACCGACACATACTTCTGGTGGTGGTAAAACGTTGGATATGTTCGCCGCCGCTGTTTTCGCCCCTTATATCGAACTGCCTGCCGGTGCGGCACAGTTCAGCCGCGGTCTTTTCGTAAACACAGTTGATGTGCCCGGGAAGCGCAAAGCTGGTTCTGGAGCCTGTGAGTAACTAAGTAACTGTGTGTTCCGAAATTCTGAAGGACACTGACAATTTGGATCTTTCAGGGGGTGGATGGGCGAACACGAGCTTTTTCGTGGACCCGACCACTGGTGTGGCAGCAGTATTTGGAACACAGTTGGCGCCTTTTGGAGACAAGGACCTCAACCGACTATTTGATGCTCTAGAGAGGGCTCTCTATGCAGCGTTGAGCGCCGAACCATAACAGCCCCGAGTCTATGCAATGCTCTAGTTTGACTTCGCTGCGCTAGACCTCACATTGTATCACCGCCACTTGGCCCTTTATCTGCTACCACAATATATCATAACCCCACTGAAAAGCTTTTGGAAACCGAAAGGATAACAATAGTGAGCGCCCAACCACTCTACTGCGCGACGCCGCCGGCAACTGCCCGACTTGCAACTCCGTCTCGTAATAGACGGTAAAAACACGAAGTAGAGGTCAATGCAAAGTACGTTCAGTTTATCTATTACTCCCAACCTATATCTAGTTCTACTCGAGTACCGTGACACGCACACCAGATACGTCGTCCATCTCGTAACCCAAGGACAGCAACAGCGGTTGGACGTCGAATATCTCGAGCGGCGCGATGTCGGGGCTCCAGCCATATTCTGTGAAGAAGCGTGATCGGGGCAGGCGGAGTTGGATTGGGTGGGTTTCGCGGCGGGCGGCGAGTCCTTGGCGCAGCACATCGAGGGGGTCTGTGTCTGGCTCCTCGTGCAGCCAATCGCTCAGGTAGGGGTTACATGGCAATTTCGGCCAGCTACCAATCCCGAAGTTGTCCGCATCTTGATATCGCAGCGTGAGAGTCTGCAGAGCGGGGAGGTTGTGCACCGTGCCGCCGTCTGCATCCTTGGACGTTTGCAAGAGATCCCCGACGAGCTTGTCCATGTGACACATGTTGATGATGGTCAGGGACGTGAGCGCTGAGAAGGACTCGAAGGATTTCGGCGGGATGTGGTTAGGGAGATCGCATCTTGTGCACCGTTGTCCACTCGACGCGGCGAACGTCAGGGATTTGAGAACAGGGAATTGCGAATGGGGGACGTTATTGAAGAATTGACCAATCTGCTCTCCGTGGACGCCCGAAAATCGCAGAGATTCGAGCGCCGGGGCCCGAATGTGTGCCAGTGCGCAGTCGTCGTCAAACAGTGCTGGAGGATGAAGGGACTCAATACATAGGACTGTAAGAGAGCGGAGGGAAGGCATGGATATGTGCTCTGTGAGATCTGCCAGATCGAACGCGTAGAATATAGACGCGTCCAATGTGACGTCTCGGAGGTGAGGGCAACCGGCGAGGACTCTGGGCCAAATATACGCGCCGGTGTAGCCCATATCTACCAGCTGTATAGTGGTAACGAAGCGCAGCCAGGAGTCCGCGTCTGGAATGGAAAGCGCCACGTTCTTTAGTTTGAGTGTCCGTAAACGCGGCGCGCCTCCCTTGAAGAGCGACACAAACGGGTCGTTCGAAGAGTCAATCAAATAACGATCGGAGTACATCTCAAGGTGCTCCAGATATGGAGCGTGTAGGTCACGTAACGGTGCGACGGCATCCTGCAGCGCCAAACCCGCCTCACCACATTGCAAGACGAGGCGCCGGATTCTGGATATGTGCGCGGCCACCACCCCTAGTTCATTGCGCACATCTTTATATGCACACTCGTTCTCCCCATGATACGTGTCGTATGCCAACCGAACCGAAAGCGTGCGGTTCCGCGACCGCAGCAGGTACGCTACGAACCGATCCTCGTCCGACCTGAGACCCCAGCGTAGTTCTATCGTTGTCCAGAGGGAGGATGCGTCGAGAATCGCGTAACGGAGGCGCTGGGAGATGTGGGACGCCGTTACTTCTATCAAAGCGCTCGCAGAATCGGTCCATTGAAGGTTTTGTGCCGTCTCGACGATGGAAACGAGCAGCTCGTCAGGGAGAGAGTATATTGGCGCATATGGATTCTTTGTTGCAGCTATCAGGCGTCGAACACGCTGCTTTTCCGCAAGTACTTCGTTGAGCTGCGCGACAATGTCCGATTCCTTGAGGGCTAAATCTGCGAACTCTGCTTCCAGCGCAAGCAGCTGTTCCGTATCGGCTGGTTTCATGTCTTCGAGCATTGCGACTGAATTCGAAGGTTAGCTTGGTTGAGTACGCGGGGCACCGTCCCACCTGCGTCTGAGTAAGAGTTAAAAAAAGCACTCCTTCCCTATTGGGCGATTTGCGCTTGTGTATCAACGGCTTCCAAGGACCAAGGGGACGTCGGGATTAAAATTTCGGATGGGGGGAGGGGGGGGGGGGGGGGGGGGTCTGGAGAGGGCCGAAAAAAACTTTGTACTATAAGTTTTGGGAGGGCGTAGAAATGTTAGTAGAGCCATATGAGGGCCCCCAATGAGTGGGAAACCTCCATTTTTGTTTCCAACTCACCTCAGAAGTGCCGAAATGATAATTTCAATCAAAAGGGCTTAGTCGGCGGTCGGCAGTGCTTGGTCGGCAGTGCTAGAGCAGGTTCAAAAAAAATCTGCAGGTCTAATTGAAGTCTTTGTAGCAGCTTAGATAGGTTCAGGAAGGATAAGATGCACCTCAGGTATCAAAACCAAGCGGCAGTAGTTGTTCGAGGGAAGCTTAGTAGGTGGCAGAAAGTCCGGAGGAAGCGGTCCGGCGCCAGGGGTGGGAGACACCTTCCCGATATGGCAGGGGGGGGGGGGAGTCCAGGGAAGGCTGAAAAAAACTTTTCGACCCCCCTTCCGATTTTCAAATCCCGACGTCCCCTTGCCAAGGACAGCCACCTGCCAACCGCTTGTGCACAGACCACCATGAACGTCCTCGTTTATTCGGGCCCAGAAGTAATCCAGGCATCCTTGGACCACACATTAACCGCTCTTCAATCCACGCTCCTCCCATACTACTCTGTTCAGCCGATATCCCAGGCGGCCCTGGTATCTCAGCCTTGGCAAGCAACCTGCGCTCTGCTTGTCTTCCCGGGCTGCCGTGATATCGTTCTCTCAAAAGCTGCCGTGTCAATCGATGCATATGTGCAAGCCGGTGGTTTTTTCCTGGCGCTTGGAACTGGATCGCACTATTCATCTCGTGGTCTGGATCAAGGAATTTTAAATATCGCATCGACCAGCATCTCAAAGGACATGCTGCTGCGGTTCTTCGACAAGGAATCAGGGAGCTACATACACCCCAGTTTCCATCCCAGTGGCTTCGACGATACCTATCGCGCCGTCGCAATTCAGCCGGTCGATGGCGAGCGGATTGATATTATGTTCCAAAGCGGAGCGAGTGAAGTTGTAGGCGCAGACGACGGCAAAAGAAATATCCGCGTTCTTGCCAAATATATCGAAAATGATGTCGAAGGCCCCGTGGCCGGTGTTCTCTACACCGTAGGTCGCGGGAAAATCATACTCTGGGCATCCTCGCCAGAGTATCCCCTCACTGAGGAGCCCGTTTCCTCGATGGCCGCTTCTCTCCCCCCCGAAGCCATCGATATCGCAGAAAACAGGAGACGTATTCTCATGAAAAACACGCTACTTCTGCTCGGACTGCAAATTCCTGAGGAGGCGACGATTTGCAGGCCGCTCCCCCAGTTCCTCACTTCGCATTTCGTGAAACCCCACATAGTGTCTCTGATAACAAACTCAATTGCTGCCCCGAAACCCGGAACGGAGCTGAGTGCTTTCGAGGACAGCAACGACAAGTTCCGATTCCACGCCCTCGCGGACAGTAGTGCTCTCATTCGGGACAGCCGGCGAGCAGCAACGACGCGCACCGATCCCTCGACATGGCAACCGAAACACATTATCGTTTGCACCGATGGCCAGCTTCCCGATCGCGAACAGACCCCGTTGTTCGACCTCGGACTCTTCTTCAGCGCATTGTCTTCCGCCCGCAAAAAGGATGCGGTCGCCGAAGCCGATGAGCCATGGGGCATCGGTGACGCACTGCTATACGGCGAAGCCGTTACCAGTACGCAGACCATGCTCGACAAGTAAGCGTGGATATCTTTATGGGGACCTTCGCCTCATTTATTCCAAAGAAACGCGCGGTTTATGGGCCTGCTTCCCACTCCGCTTGTGTCTCTGGCATCCCATCAGCTCGCCGGAAGAGGGCGCGGAGCCAACGTCTGGCTCTCCCCGTCCGGCTGCCTCCAGTTCTCGCTCCTCCTTCGACTCTCACTAGCTGCCTTTCCCGCCAACAAACTCGTCTTTGTCCAATATCTATTTGCACTAGCGGTCGTAGAGGCTTGTCGAGATGAAAGCGTGCTCGGGGAAGCAGCCTCCCCTGTGCGCCTCAAATGGCCAAACGACATCTACGCCGACTTCGGGGACGGTGAGGGCTCAAAGAGGAAGATCGGCGGGATTCTCGTCAACACCAGCTTTGCGGGCGGCAAAGTCGATATTGTTATCGGTAATATTTGCAGACCAGCTCCTCTGCACTGGTGATTGATACCGTTTCAGGCTCCGGACTGAACGTCCTGAACCCTCCACCAATAACGTCTTTATCGCAGCTCCTCTCGCCCGACGATGACCATCATCTGAGTATGGAGCGCACCGCAGCGGCCATCCTGGTGAAGTTTGAACAAATGTGGTCTGTTTTCGTCCAAGGAAGAGGTTCCTTTGAGCCGTTCATGGATTTATACCTTCGGCGGTGGATGCATTCGTTAGTTTCTTGCCCCTTCTACCATTCGACAGCCATTCATATCATAACAGCGATCAATTGGTGACCCTCACCACGTCAGTCCCACACCAGACGGTGCGTATCATGGGGATTACCCCCGACCATGGTCTGCTACGAACGCTCCCGGAAAGCAGTGGGTGGTCGGGTTCGTCTGAGGGATTCATCGATCTGCAGCCGGATGGGAATAGTTTTGACCTTATGGCCGGGATGATTAAAACTAAATAAACAATATTTCCATGTACATCTGACCCCCAGTCTTGAAAACGCGTCGACGCGTCGCGTCTAATGAGCGCGTCAGTCACACGTGACACCAGTCACAAGCGACGTCAGCATACCCAATTTCGACCCGAACCACCATGAGCGAAACACGGAGCGCCAAGGAGCAGTTGGCCGCTCATTTTGACAGAAGTGCAACTGCCGTTCGTACCTACGCGGACCAGTAAGGATGCATTTCACCAAGGAATTGTGCTATACGCAACAACCTAATTCTCTACTCAGATTCGAAGCCTCCTATGCACGGCCTGCTCTCAAGACTACATCAGGTCTGCAGCCCCATTTTCGAAGTTAAAGGGCGCATTTATTGACTTGAGTTTCGAAGCCTTCTTCGATGAATATCCAATCTCATCGGTACATACCTTGAGGAGCTCGTATGCACCTCTAATATCACTAACGACGTTGCTTCACAGACATTCATTGCAATATTCTCCGCTTTGGCTTTCTTTCCGGTCATAACCTTCATGTACGCCAACATCATTCTCCGAGATAAGCCGGCTAACTCTATCCAGCGCGCTCTCTCTATTTACAATCGTCTCATTATCA
Source organism: Mycena metata (assembly GCA_029378385.1). Taxonomy (NCBI): domain Eukaryota; kingdom Fungi; phylum Basidiomycota; class Agaricomycetes; order Agaricales; family Mycenaceae; genus Mycena; species Mycena metata. The sequence continues at coordinate 46,782 of JARKIB010000382.1, read as the reverse complement.
TTCCTGAGCCTTTGCTGTGCTTTCGTCGTCTCCTCCGCCATTGTGCTATTTTTCCGTACGTCTCTCACATGCCCACCATTAAATGCTTACGGACGGACAAAATCTAAGTGTCCATCCTGGTGTTGACCCTCGTAACAACTTTCTTTGCGTCCGGTTTCTTCACCGTGCTCGCTATCTCGACCTATCTCGGGTACCGCTTCGTCACGCTCGTGCGGTCCAGTGGGCGCGACGGCGTATCCAGCTGGGCTATCGAGACCAAGGGGCGATTCATCCAGTCCAACAGAAGGGATGCAAGCGACGGATCTGTGGTTGTCGTCGACGCGAAAGAGCCTCCACCTCAAGACTCTGCCTTTCCCAGCACCGATTCGGATACTAAACACGAGGGCTTCTGACCTGCTGCTTCCCGTGTCTGGCGAATCCCGAGTAAAGCTAGACCTAGAAGATATTGGCACTCTGCAAGCAACGGACTGAACTCAAACCCGCTCTAGTAGCGTAGTCGCTGCCGACGTAGCCTATTCTATTTTATTACACACTCTACCTCTTGTTAAACAAGATCTCATGTGTCGAATTTATAGCTTTTGATCCAACGAATATTCCGGAGATCGTCCGTCGCTGAGACACCTGCAGCATTCTATCCGAAGAAAGGGCATATGCTCGGTATCCTTTTGAATTCACTCCGATTTCCATATAAACGCTCTTTGAGCTCTCGAGAGCTGGTGAATCCTCCCTGATGAAATCCGCCTATCTTTCAGCTCTTGCAGCTTTTTTCATATGCAGTGTGTCTGCGCAGACTACTGCGCCGGATTGGGGTCAGGTTAGTGACCATCGAATGAATGCCAGCTACGTTTCCTCACGTACTATCAGTGTGGTGGAACGGGTTCGATATTCTTTTTGTTCTTTCGCATTTTATCACACCGCTAAATCGTTCCTAGGTTGGACGGGTCCAACGACATGCCCGACGGGCTGGAGTTGCACATTCTCTAGCCAATGGTGGGCAGTATCAATCGTTCGTTGTGTCGCGGGTCTCAACACATCTACAGGTACTCGCAATGTCTTCAAGGTGGCGCTACGACCACCATTACAAGCTCCACCGTCGGAAGCGGCACCAGCACCCGCACAAGCACGGGAACATCCACGGCCTCCTCCACCAGCACTGCGCCTGGCGGCTCTGCGACACTGGCACCAGGATACTCCTTCGTCCGCGCTGTGGTGAGCGTCTTTTGATTCTTCACCATCGCGATTTAACGGGACCCAGGAAGATCCCAATTTCCATAAATATCTGCAATCTCAAGTCCTCGGCACTGCATCTGCCGCTGTCCTCGGCGATTACACACAGGCGGCCCAATTCCAAGTAGTCAATGGCCAGCTCATACAGAATGCGAACGGCACCAATCTTTACGCGGTCGTCGCACCGCCGGCCAACTCTACGGTCACCAAGCTCGGACTGAGTTGGTCCAAGACTCCGGACACGCTCGGGACGTTTGTTTTCTCTGGCGACAGTCTCGAGTACGTCCCTTATTTTATAAAACAATATCCTTTTTGATGTTTGGACCTTCAGGTGGAGCAGCCCGACGGTACCGCGGCAGCAGACTAACGCCTGGCTCGTGTGCCCCAGTGGAAGTATTCTCTCCGTGTGTAAGTGTTTTCTTTTCTTTTTGTGAAATGGTTCTTCTGGCCTGTCTGACATGTTTCCCGAAGTCATAAACCTTGGCGCGTATGACTATATGACGCCCGCGGGATGCGCAGATGAGACGTTGAATGCGTATACGGGTGCGACCGCTGTGCCATAATTCTTGGGATTGATGTAAAGAGCCAGTGAAGTGGATGATTTCCGGCAGCAGGAAAAGTTGTAAAATTAAGAAAGTGGTACTCTACCAGGTTCTACAATAAGACCGATCCCCCCCGCCCGCTCATAAACCACTAGATCCATCAGCGAATCCCGCCTCGTTGGCGTGAGGTATTTTGGCTGAAACTTGTGGCAGCATACCACTACGCCATTTTCGCACAGTCGCTCTAAAATCGCGCGCACCGTCTGCAGGGCGAGCTGCTTCGGCACGAGGTAGACGAACACATGCGTCACGCGGGCGAGCACAAGTTGTGCGCAGAGGTCGTTCGTATCTGCGTTGAAATCGTACGCCAGCCAGCGGATGATTTCGCCGGCAGATACAGCGTTCAGCGCGGCGGTCTCTAGTAGCGCGGCGTTGTAATCGACGCCGAAGCCGTGGACTGCTGTGGTGCGCGCACTGTCGCGGTTGAGGTGCGCTAGGAGGCTGATGAGGAATTCGCCGTCGCCGCACCCGAGGTCGCAGACTATGGATTGGGATGGAGATGCTGGAAACATATCGAGTTGCATGAGGGTTGCTGCTGCACGCATGGTGCCCGCTGAGGTCTCAATGTAGGGTGCGAGAATGCCAGAATAGCCTGAAGGGATGTAGTCCAAGTCGTGGAAAGCGAATGTCGGCGTCGTCCATTCGTCGTGCATGGTTATAGCTGCGATTTGGAAACGAAGTCCCGCCTACGCGCCGCGACAAAGTTTTCTTTCCGAATGGCCGCCAAGCTTAGGCAAATTTTAAGACTGCAAACCGAGAGTTGGCCGAGATTACATGGAGTGCCACCCTGTTAATGTACTGGCGCTGCCGTTCGAAGTATGCCTGTAGTGAGAGGTTGCTGTAGGGAGAGGCAAAACAGTCAAGAGCGGATTTCGAACTCCGATAGCCCTTAGTATGCACAAGTCCAAACACGACGCACCTTGAACTTGACCCTTGATGTCTACATGTTTTCGCTGCTTGTAACACTACTTGTTTCTTCCCAAACTCTTGCTCAGACTTGGTTGGAGCTCTAACAAAATTCTCCTAATTTTTCCGTCTGATTGGGATGGTAAAGGTGCAATAAAAACTATATCCAAGGCCAACCCGTTGTGCCTCCTGGGGGCCAGTTCTCCGTTCCAAAACTCTCATCTACGCCTCTACTGGTCCGCTATGCAGGAGGCACATGCACACAGAAATAATAATATTTTAGGTCTTTCGATGCGCACCTACCATTACTCCGTATCTCGAAGAAGACAATGAGGCAGGAGTCGTTGTCGAAACCTTCGTCACTTATTCGCGCTACAGCGGCGCGGAGCCTATCGCTGGACCGTCAAGCACCGCAGCTTTGGCAGTCTCTATCCGTGTGAATGGCACCCTTCTGGCCGAAGCCATGGTCGGATTAAACTCTACCTCTGAACTGCACTTCCCGCTCGCGAACCTCAGTCAACCGCGCAAGCAGCCGTTTATCATCGACTGTACCGCGTCGTACGCGTCTCCGGACTCTCCTGGAACGCAGACTTTTAGCACCACGGCCGCGCTTTCGTATTTGCCACCTCCACTGTCTGGTTCCGTTACAAAACGCGATGCACGTACTGGTGCTCTCTTGGTGAAACCGCAAGGCAGCAGTTTGTACGAAACAATATTCCCCATCGGCTTTTATACCTCCTTCGACAACTATCTCGACTCGGACCTTCTTATCCTGGACCAGCTCAAGGCACAGGGGTGAGGCGTCCTCGTTGACCCATGTCGTCAACTGACCGTAAACAGGTTCACTATCGTGCACCCAGTACCCACGTTTGGTGATCTCAAGGCTCTAGCAAAGGTCTTGGATCGCATGGAAGAGCTCGGGCTATTCTTGATCTATGATATGCGACAGTGGGTCTAGTTTTTGAGTCAGAACTTTTGAGGTTCACAACCAGAGTAGCACATATAATGACCCTGCAGCTGTCGCAGCAGAGGTCAACATGATCAAGCACCGTCCAAATCTACTACTGTGGTATACCGCCGACGAGCCCGACGGAACGAGTGAGCCTCTGGACGCGACGCGGCGCGCATATGAAGCCATCTACGCACTCGACGGCTACCACCCCGTCTCCATCGCACTCAACTGTGCCGACTACGAGTTCGCCGCCTACTCCGCTGGCGCAGACGTCATTATGCCCGACACGTACACCATCGCCAACGACCCTGCGTTCTCGGCCAAGTACAACACGTCGTGCACGCTCGACTTTGGCTGCTGCGGGTGCGACAACTGCCGCGGCGAACTTGAGGACGTGTCGAGGCGGCTGGACGACTTTGCCATGCGCTTAGACGTGCTAGGATGGGCGCACGACAAGGCGGTATGGGCGGTCCCGCAGGCGTTTGGGGGAGAGGAGTAAGTTTTTGGTCTCTTTCATGAGCATCTCGACTGACTGCATCCTGAGATTCTGGACGCGCGCGCCAACTGGAAGGGAATTCGTAATTCAGGCTATCCTCAGCGTGAACCACGGAGCCCGAGGTTAGTTTTCCGTCGTTCCTATCCTCCGAGTCTCATCCGAGTCGCGTCAGGAATCATGCCGTGGATCGACCCGACGCCCGCAGACATTAAAACTGCTTCGTCTGCGCTAGCGATAGCACTTGGCTCCGTCAAGACCTTCTTTTTTGACCCTCGGGTCAAATTCAGTCGCGTGGTGTCGAATCGAATCGACGTGGGGATGTGGACTCTGGGCGCAGAGACCCTCCTGTTGGTAGCGAACCTGAATGCGCATGATGCGGGACTGACCCTCCCTCTGTCGAACACGCTGGTGGTACGGGAGGTGCTGAATTACGGGGTACAACGGACAATTGGGGACAAAACACAGCTTCGTTTTGAGTTGGAAGGTTTGGGATGTGCTATTTTTGTTGTGCCTCCCAAATCACTTGTACTTAATGTCCAAGGCGATGAGCTGTGATGGTATCCCAGTAAATGTATTCCTCAGCCACCGAGACGCAATCCGAATCGTATGCTTCTCTACCGGTGTTTTCCGATCAACGGAGTTTGAATATGTGTCCAATCTGGAATCGGAGTTTCAATGTCCAATCCGCGACCATAATCTCTCAGCACGTCGCGCACAGAACACATTTTCGCAAGGCATTCTCGAGCGCAAACAAGTCCTGGCGATCAGCGTGTCAGTTCAGGACGCCCTCGAAGCTCTCTTCGCGGCTCTCCAACTTAGCTGCTCGGAATGTATTTAATTTGAGAATGATCTAGTACATTAAGGAATACACCGAAAACAAGGAAAGCGTAATAGGCTATACACAGCAAATGTCACGACATCTCGTCGTCAGTGTCGGAGAGCATCTCCTTACTTTTGCTGCCAGGCTGTTAGTAAGTTTCAAGGCAAGAGAGCGAGCCACGTACAACTGCTTTTTACGCGGCCCCGCGACCTCCTCAACATCGTCGTCGTCCCGAATCACTCGCTTCTTTGTCACCCGCTACAACGAACGCTCGTAAGCCTCGAATCGACGGGAGCAGCATAAACGACAAACCTTCTTCGGTCGCTCCACCTCGTCCTCGTCACTGAAGACGGCGGCAGGCTCTTCCGCAGCAGTAGCAGCAACTTCCTCGTGATCCCCGCCCGCGCCCCCGCGCTTTATCTTACCCCGCCGCTTCTTCTTCGGCTCCGCCTCGTCGCCGCTCCCCTCCGCCTTCTGCTTGCGCGCTTTCTTAGGCCTCCGCTCCTTCTCCTCGTCGCTATCCCCGTGCACCCCCTTCGCCCACTCCTGCGCCTGCTCGCGCGCGAGCTTCCGCTCCTCCGCCAGCTTCCCCGCCTCCTTCCGAAGCTCCTCCATCCGCTCCCGCTGTACAAAAGCATCAGCCATCCGGTGCAGTTGAAGCTAACCCGCAGGAATCGAGTACACACCTCCAGCGCCGTGAGACGGTCTTTCTCCTCCTGCCGCTTCTGCCGCGCCGCATCGAGCTTCGCCTGTGTCTCGCTCTCGTACTGCTTCTGCGTCGCCAAGTGCTCCTCGCTCTTCCGCAACATGATGTCGCCGTACTTCCGCCGTTGGTCTGCCAGGTCCCGATTGTACGGAACCGGTGCTGTATCAGCGGCAAGGGACGCAAAGAGCCTGAGGATAGTGAGCACCGAATGAATACGCGCGTAACACTGCTGCGTACTTCTGGGCGTTGAGCGCCTGGTCGATAGACCGCTTCAGATCCTTGAGCGTACGCTTCGTCGTCGGCAAGCCAAAGAGCATCTCCGCCGACTTCTGTTGTATCATGGCAATATTGTAAACAACCGCCTTGTCGTTTGGCTGGATGTGCAAAGCCTTGGGGAGATCGTCAGCATGCGAGCAATGAACAGTGAGCGAAGGATATACCATTTGAGCATACCGCAGGGCGTTGCTCATAGCAACAAACGACTGATCTTTGGTAGCTTTCGCGTACCATGATCGACACAGACAGAGGAGAACGGGGATATTGTGCCCCGCGTAAAACCGTGTCGAGGCGGTCTCATACTGCCAAGATCTCAGCAACAGGATAGACAAGATGGCACGCGAACACTGACGCTTTCAATAGCCCGCTCAAACTCATCCCGAGCGTAGTAGCAGTGGCCCATGTTGAAGTAAACACTCCCGTCGTTTATCGACTCTCGTACCCGCACAAAGACATCCAAAGCCTCGCGCGCGTTCTTGAGCCGCTTCTGCGCCTCGTCCACATTCGGGGCTGGGGGAACGCCGGCGAGGGTGCCAAGCGCGTCCTCGGCCGTGACGATAGCCAGACCCTGCGCCGCAAACGCACACAGAGGGTCGAGCTGCAGGGCCTTCTCGTAGAATTCGGCGGAGCGCTGGAACCCCCGGCGGCGCTCCTGCGCCCCAGCGGAGCTCGTGTCTCGGCTTTCCCGAGATTGGTGGTACATGATCCACCCGGCAGCGCATAATGAATAGACATCGTGCTTGTCGTGGTCTTTGAGCGTGGCGAAGACGAATTCCTTTGCGGGTTTGGGGAGGTTCGCCTGGATGAGGAAGTAGGTGTAGTAGGCGCGGACGTTGAGGTTTGAGCCCTGGGCGGCGAGCGTCTGCTTGAGCAGGTCGTGAGCTTCGTTATGTCGATTTAGGTTCGCAAACATCTGGGCCTGTCGGATCTTGGCTGGGGCATTCGATCAGAGAGGGCGCGGAAGAGGAGAGGGAGCGGCATACCATCGACGTATTCCGGATGCCGCAGCAGCAGCTTCTCGTACGCGTCCTTCGCCAAATCGTCTCGACCTTCCTCTTCGTACACCCTGGCAAGATTATAGAGGATGGAGGTCGACATCGCCTCGCCGACGTCAGAGCTCAAGCTCGTCGTGCCAGTCAGGGCGCTCTCATACAACTCCCTCGCCTCCGCCAAGTGTCCGTCGAAGTGCTGAAGCGCCCCGAGGTTATTCAGTAACCGGGGATCTGGCTGACCCGAAGCCTCGCTGACGCGCAACGCCTCCTTGAGCGATTTGCCCACCCGATCAAGGTTTTCCCCCTGCCATAACCGCGCAATCTCGGCATGCATATCCATATCGTTACGGATACTTCGGGATACCCGGCTGGGACCATGGCCGTTCGCACGCGCGTCTTCGACCTCGAGCACCTTGGAGACCCGATCGTAAAGCTCGCGCGCCTTCGTTCGCTCTTGGGCGACATCCGAGCTCGACACTCCGGGTCGAGGAAACGCGCGGAGGGACGCCAGCATGACGGTGGCTTCGAGAGACGACTGGGGGTTTGGCGGCTGCAGGAGCGTGTCAAGAGTATGGATGGCGGCGGCCATTTCATCTATAGTAGACGGTGAATACCAAGACGAGGAAGCAGAGGCACGAACAAACCATTTTGCATTTGCATCTGAGCGAGTCCAATGGCGCCAATGACGTGTTTGGGCTGGCCCTCTGTCGCGGAAGAATAGTATTTCGTCGCTTGGGCGAGGGAACCCTCCGCATGCGAAACCCGGCCGGCGCGTATATAACCCTCAGTGAGCACGGTAAGGGTGTCGGCGAACTGGATAGTGCGCTCTGCAAGTTTCAAAGCCTGCGCCAATGAGCTGGAGATGAGGACGGATGTAGGTCACTCACCCGGTCGTGACTGCCTTTCCTAAGGAATAACTCACACAGAGCGTTGGCGGCGGCCGCGCTCTTTTGATTCGCTTTGAAGGCACGCTCTATCATCCGAGTACCCATGGTGAACGATTGGGTTCGCTCGGCTTCTGAACTGGCGTCATTTTTACTCGCATTAATCGCCTCCAGGCCGAGAAGCAGCTGTGCCGGCCATTCGTTCGGATTCTGTGGGTAGCTCAGTACAGGGGAGAAGAACTGGAGGGAGGACAAACGCACTACGTCGAGACTCCGTTGCCAAGCCGCCTTGGCCTTCGCCTTGTGACCGAGGGCCCATAGACACAGTCCAATGCCCACGCGAGGGTCGGGTAAACATTTGGGATTTAGTTCCAATACGCGTCGAAAAATCTTGAGGGATTCAGGAAAGTTCCGTTGAGCGTACAATATCCGACCCTGTGGAAGTTCAATGTAAATGTGAATTGTAGGCGGAAGAAACGCACCTTCCCAATGAGGGCTATTAAATTGGTCGGCTTTTTCTCCAGAACGTAATTGAAAGAGGCCATAGCATCAGTCATTGCCCGGGTGGATAACTGGTGAATCCCTGGACATGACATTAGACTGCGAGTCTGCCTCGACAGCAATGAAACACACCTCGCGTCAAGAAAGCCAAAAGGTCGAAGCCCATGTTGGCGCCCGAGTTGAGATGTATCGCGGCCTCTTTGTAGTAATCGGTCTTGGTTTTTTGGTCCTTCATTATGTCCTGCCCTAGCAGGCAATTTCAAAAGAATGCAGTAAACTTGATGGACTCAGGCTCACGGGCGTCGGGTAGGACGACCTTGGGAGCCCTACTCGCAAGGGCCATTTTTATATTTGCCAGCAGCGAGTAAATGGGACCGAGCGCCCCGTCATTGTGCCATTCCTTGAATACTGCCGACAACGAATGAGCGAACTTTGTAGCTACAAAAGTTCGATGGCGTACTACGGACGGCAGTGACCGCAACTTTTTCTGCGGCTTCGAGAGAGCCCCTTCGCCAGAATTCGGTGGAAACCTCGGTCCACACCCACGCTTGAGCCTTGCATTGTGGATCGGAAAGCAAGTCCAAGACTTCGTCGACGGGGTCCAAGACATCGAGGTCGATTGTAATGACCTCCTGGCCACCGAGCTCGATGTCGATTGTGCGGCCGGAAGGGTGCACCTCGTCCATGGCGGTATTGCCCGCAGAGGCCGCGCAGTCTCGAGCGCGGTGAGAGTCGGATAATATGCCGGCACGTGTGCACGTTGTTTGGATTCAGGGGTAAGACCAAACAACCGTCAACGGAGTTTGAATATTGAATCGGAGTTTGAACCCTTGTTCAATGTCCACCACACCGCCGGAAAGTAAGGAGAAGAGCAAGGAGCCTTCGCCGGCACCAGAGGCGTCCTCCTCGACGCCAGTCGCGTCCGAGGCGACAGAACCCGCTGAAACTCCAGCTGAATCCGCCCCCGCTGAACAACCTCCTCCTACGGCTTGGCAGGCCATATTCTCCCCTCAGTACAACGCGTACTATTTCTTCAATTCCGCGACTCAGGAGACCACTTGGACAAATCCTCTCGTGCCCCCAGAACCAGCGGCGGAAACCGCGTCGACGTCTGCCGTGCCAGCGACAGAGGCTGAGACCACCACCGCTGCATCCGAGACGCCTGAATCATCCTCTATTCCCCGCTACGCTGCCCTCCAGAATGCCGCCATTGCGCAGGGTATCGACCCGGCCCTCGCGTATCTCGACCCTTCGCTAGTCGCATCCACCTCGACCGGAGATCCCTCGAGCCTTCCAACCTTCCAGGCGAAATTCAACGCCCGCACTGGCCAATTTGCGGCCATGGACTCTCGTACTCCTGCGCATCTGTCTGAGTATGAGCGTGCGAAGCGTATGAGCGAGGTGTTCTTCGACGTGGCCGCTTGGGAACAAAACCTCGCGCAGGAACATGCTGCAGAGGCTGAAGCTGGGGAGAAGAAGCGAAAGCGGCCGAGCAAGAAGGATTTGGTGGGTTATATGTCCCTCGTACAATGTCCCGCTAATCTCTCTCCCTTAGGAACGATTCAAGCAGCAGAAGAAGCAGAAAAAGATCGCCAAGACTGCATGGCTGCGTACGTGACCCTTGTATATCTCATAGCGGAAACAATGCATGTATTTTGGATTTATATGCGTCGAGCCGACAATGTTCAATCGTTAATGATTATTTGAATAATACATCTAGTGTCTCCCAAACCTCTTGCTCGAACTCCGGTAAACTTGGAAGGAACCAAACTGTATCCTTGCATCTCCCTCCTGGTCCCTCAATTCGGCTGCCCGGCTGCTAACGAATATATTGCAGGCATACATCTCAACTAAATACATATCATACTCATAGACAAAATAACAAGATTCGAGTCCTTCAACGTCCACTCCCCGCATTCCTTAAATGCTACCACTTGAGCCGATGGAATATAGAGCGCCCGACAGAGCGAAGCGTCCCCTGAGATGGACGACGAAGGAGGGAGAACGATCTCTTAGGCTGCAAACTGAATCCTCCACGATTGTTCCACCGCTTGATTTGCGCCCAACAGCCCGACGGAACAGAGTGGCTCGTATAACCAAACGACCATGTCGGGTAAACGTCCGTCACAGAAACGTGCGCTATCGCTGGGTTGCTGGACCCCCGACAATTGTGCCCATGCACGGAGAACTCCGTTCCCTCGACAACGCCATGGACAGCGCCGAGGCCAATGCGCAGCATCTTGGGATCGTGCACGGGATCCGTCTGGACGTAGGCATGGTCAGGGAGGAACGGGACCGCGTTGAAGACCGGCCGCGTGGCATTGGCTCCCGCAAACAAGGGTCTTTGACCCTCCCCAATCTTGGGCCGCATGTGTCTCAACAGACTGGCATAGGATGCGCTGTGCAGGGGCGTCTCGCGCGCCGTCTCCAGAAAGGCGGACGTGAATTTCCCGCCATCCTTCCCTTCGGTGGCCTTTTCGCCGGGGCTGCACGCCGCAAGGAGCGTGTATGCGGAGTTTCCGGTGTTGTAAAACCCAACGCCGCGAGGATATACTCGCGAGTCCGCTGCAGGCCAGAGGCCCGCCAACAAGTCCTGAGGGGTGACCTTGTCGGACGGCGTCCAGCGGGTGTGACGGCGGTCGCGAATATTGGACGGTGACTGGAGCGGCGCAAAGCACGAGTCGAGGATGACGGCGATATTGTCGCCTTTGGCCTTGCAGAGTTCTTCGAGCATGGCTTGCAGCGAACGGTCGGATATCCCAACCGTTCCCCGCTGGCCGAAATCGTACGAACACAGCACTTCCGCCGTTCCAGCAACAGATCCCTTGTGGAACCAGCCGTTGGGTGCGGGGACGGTACTCCCGTGTCCCGCAAAATATACGAGAATGGCGTCGCCGGATCGTATCTTCTCGTTGTGGACTAGATGCCGGAGGAAGCTCTTCTCGATGTTCTCCTTCGTGGCGTGTTTGTCCAACAGCATGCAGATCTGGTGCTTCGGTACTTTCAGGTCTTTCCGAAGCCACCGTTGGACCTTTTGCGCGTCGTCGACGCAGGATTCGAGGTTCCAGACCTAGGATAAAATAAAATAATTAGCCTCCAGAGTCCTTCGAGCAGCATACTACAAAAGACGAACCGCGCCGGAAGCGTACTTGTCGACCGCGACAATGAGGGCGAAGACGCGGATGTCGGGCTACTCCAAAGTATCGTTGGTGGGGTTTCCTTGCGAGCAACACCATACGACGCACCTCCATTGTTCGCTGGGCAAGGAGGGAGGAGGAATAGAAAATGTAGAGGGCCAAACCCGCGCCAATAAAATATTTAAGTCATTACAGCGAGTCCCCTGGGACCGTGACTGCCTCTGGATCGGCGATGGAGCCTGCAGGAGGGATCACCCATCGTTGATTTAATGTGAGGAGACGTGGCCAATACACCCACCGTAAATCGAGGTGCGTAGTTGAATATAATCCACCGGGACAAGCAAGAGGACTTCCACAACAGACAACTCTGACACTTGAATTGAAGAAGACTTGTCAACACTTGGATTGAAGAACACTTCAAGTTGGCGTAATATATAGACGCCGCAGAAACCTGAGACTCCGCCGCCGACCAGTGCGGGGTTGCGAAACGAGGCGTCCGCGTTCTGCCCTCGAAACGCCCGCTGGTTTGGGTATTATGGGAACCCCAGGTTTCAGCGTGAAGCCGAGGACAAAAGAGAGAGATCCGATGCGATGCGGAGGGCAAACAATGAATTCGTTTCCTTTTCGTTTCACAGCGTTGCCTCGCGCCTCTGGGACCGATTCAACGTTCCGCATTACGCAGACTGCGCATCAGCGTCGTGCCCACTCCAGCTTGAAGAGGGTTTTAGAAATGCTGTCTCCCAAGGTGGTCGTTTGTTGACGGTTGAGCGGAAAATTAAACGTTGAGGGGCGAGTTGGGGGGGCTCCAGCAACGCTAGCTGAGGTATATTAAACCTGTCAAGCGATATCGTGGGAGTTGGAGTGGGTTATAGCAACGTTGGACCGAGGGAAGTGGTTGGTTCTCAGAGTTGTACCCATCCACACGGCAAGGAAAGATCTTGCAGCGTCAACCTATTATTACCAAAAATACAGTAAATAAACACGATAGTTTACATACGGCTACACCATCCCCAGAGTATTTGTGTTCTGCGCAATGAACGTATCAGAGTTGAGATTTTCGACAAACGCGGTCCAAAACGCGTCGTCCATGAACAAATCGGCATTACTAGGCTGCGCCGTCGGAGCCAACTGCTCCGGGTCAGTGTATCTCGCCATGTGATCCATGTACCCATCCGCGCCATCCGGCTGAGTCCCGAACCCAGGCGCGTTCAAGATAGCACAAGGCTGCGCGCAGTCATCTTCCCGCGGCTTGCGCCGCTCCCACGCAGTCATCAATGCCGCCAGCATATGCCCGCACCGCGCCGCCGAGTGGTCCGGCGAATGCGCGATCTGATTCAGGCGCTCGATGGCCATGCTCTGCAGACGCTCGCTCGCGCCGCCGAGCTTCTCCCCACCGAGCTGGTAGATGGAGAAGTTGGACACGAAGATCCACGTCGCAGCGAAGCCGACCATGACATACAGGTTGTCTGGCGCGGTGCTGAGGAGCGTGAGGTCGGACGCCGCGAGGAAGGTGGTGAGGACGTTTTCGGAGCTGATGAGCGCCATGCGGCCCCAAAAGAGCGAGATGCAGTGGCCCTCTATCGCTGCCTTGTACCACAGCATCTGCGGCGCCTCCCGCTCATGAACGGTCCGCATTTCGCGGAGCGCATGGTGGATGATGAGCAGGCGACAGGCATTGTACTGCAGTATGAGCATGCCTGAGTAAAAGGTATCGAATTGGGTGATCACTGGCAAAAATATCAGCGCTGCGGATGGTCGATTGATGAGCTTATGCCCCTACCAGGTAAAGGCGTTAAAAGTCGACTGAGACCCTCCATCGAAGCGATGAAAGTATTTATTTGAGTGAAAAAGGGTCCCATATCCGCCGCAGCGATGCTCTTGATACGAAGCTTGAGCGCGGCTTCACTGATCTCGAACATTTTTGCGCTAAGGCCAAGGCGGACGTCGCGGACGGCGGAAAGGGTAAAATCGGCCGACGAGGATAGGCTGACCATATCGTGATCGAGCTGCGAAAGGTGGGAGACGGGCATGCGTCCAGTCCCGATACACAGCCTGAGTTACAGTAAATATAATGAGCCAAGAAACCGGGGAAGGAATTGAAGTGTGCATACAGCGACTCGGATATTGAAAGATGCACCCACTAACAAAAGTTAGAACTTTGACGCGATTCGATAACGAGGCCTACCAGACGCCATCGTTGATTGGAGTCAGTTAACTCTGCCGCACCAGTTTTGGCGGCGCGTAGAGAGAACGCACGTTTTGACTCTTCTTGCAGACGGAGATTCATCGCCATACTGACCGCCGAGGCAATGAGCAACCGTCCGTCTCGGACCTCGGCGCCAGTGCCACAGATGGGCGCCCAGACGGAAAGGACGAGCAGCGCGCGGATGGAATCCAGAGAAGGCTGCGGATTAAATATTTCGCGGAGGAATACGTCTTCTGTCAGTTTTTGAAGCTTTGGCGCAATCGTTGCTCGGAGGCCTGGGGACATATGTCGAGAGGCGATAGTGCACCGGACGATGTCGAGCAAGGAACCAGTGCTTTGGACAAGAGCTGGGTCTGGTTGAGCGCAAAGCCACGGGCTATACCGCGTCTCGAATCTGCGTGCATCAGAGTCAGCGGAGGTTGACCTTAAATGAGACAGGATTCGGGACGAACATATCAAGTAGCGAGGTTGTTTCTTGCGGACTCAAAATATCGGACAGACGGCTGACGCCCGGCTGGAAGACAGTCTCTGTGCGCGGGCACCGGACAAGCTCCTGGATAGCGAGCATCGGGGTGGCGGTCCAGTCGACGCGCGAAAGGGATGACCCCCAAACGGGCGTGGTCGCTGTCGGGAGGAGATCCTCGGGCGCCGACATGCCATATTGGTTCGGAGTACCAGGGTTGGGGATGGGATTCGACCGGACTAGATCGGTATTTGGCCGAGACGAGGAAACGTTTGGACGAGACGAGGCAACAGCAGCCAGAGTGTTCAATCCTGTACAGAAATCGGGACTCCCAGCCGGAGGGTCATACGACAGAGTCGCAGGCGATGTCACCGGCGGCGTCGCTGGGGACGGGTGCGATGTTGGGGTTTGCGGGGTGGTCGATGCGGCGAAATGAATCAAGTTGGAGGTTTCAAAAGAACATTCGGCGCCGAGGACCTATAAAACGTCGGAATGTTACTTGTCCTTGCAAGAAAGACCGCCAACCTTGCAGCGGTGACAACGAATTGTTACCGGTGCCCCTGGCTGCGAGGGAATGTCCAGGATCTCGCAGCGAGATTTTTGCCTTCGACATTGCTGGCACGCTTGGCTCGCCTTGGTCCTTTTGGCAGGGGGATTATTGTCTCCCGACGGCGCTACTCTCTTCATTCGAAAAGCTGTCGGACGGCGTGAAGACAGATAGTGGGTCTGGTGAAAGCCCGACGGGACGTCCGCCCATCTGATCCGGCGGAACCTGAAAACGTGACCTGGCGGAGTTCGGAGGCGGAGTTTCAAAACCTCTTGCCGATGTCTTCACCATGTCGAATAGCTTGTCGGACAGCATCGAATAGACCAACTATTAACAAACTGTTCTACCCCACGGCTTTGCTAGCTTGAACGGACCATCCGCGGAAGGCCAGGCTCAATTCACGGCTGGAATATTCAAGTCCGAATACTTGCTAGGTTTCATTAACAGACCCTCCGCTTCCGACTAGATGACCACCCTACATCCTGACGAGCTCGTGTGCACCGGCTGCGTGAGGAAGGAACACGCATCCAAATTTACCGGAATCGAAAACCTCTTGCTCCCCACCTGCTTTTCACCGCGGAAGAGGCGAAAACGCGCAACGGGCGAAGACGGGGGCCTCTGAGACTCAGTCACTTTCTTTTTCGTCCTCCTCACTATTCCGTCAACATCCTCTGCCGATACTTCCCCCTCTTCAAAGCGGACTGCCATCACCCCTTCGAAAGGATGTGGATGACGGAATTCAACGACGCCCTATTGACCTTGAGGACGAAGACTCTGTGCGTTCCCGCTGCCTCTCGGTCGCCCCAAAGTCGCCCCCGCAAACCCGCATGACAACACTCATTGCTGCACGCGACCCGAGGCAGTCCAAAGGCGCTTGGACTTTCCTAGAATCTTTACCTCCTGGACATATCCCAGGGAAATGGCATTATGTTACGGTGGGACGGCCACTTGCTTCAGTCTGGCTCTGGGTGCTTCAAAAAAAGCCGTCCTTCCGGGTACGCCGGAACGAAGATACGCCCTCTTACGAACCCCTCGATGGACCAGCGCATCGGTAACCTGGGGTCCTCACAGTGTCCTCAATAACTGTCCCCAACGTCATCTGTCCTCAAAGTAAATTCAATGACGCCGCCGCCATTAATTCTCGGCTAGGGAATTAAAGATTAACGAACTCCTCGACGCCCTACGTCGTAACACATCCTACGGGCTCGAGCACGGGAGCGGTTCCTGCGGCGATTGCGCCGCTAGACCCACGCGTCGTGAAGTGATTCAGGCAGAATCGTGGCGCGACATGGACGGGATGCACGACGAACAGATTCTCATTTATCTGTAGAGAGGGATGCTGTTGTGGATATGTTATCGCGCTTCTCCCGCCGGGTGCATGATGTAGATCTGTGTGGATTTTTTGGCCGCGTGTATCAGGCGTGTCTACCGGCGCACATATTTTTTGGACGGAATTTTGAATTTATCGACGAGATTCGACGCGAATAATTACAAGTCGGCCGATCGCACGGGATTAATTTCCCGAGAACAAAAAAGGCAACTGTCAAGACGCTCGTTCTTGCCCTTCCATCCCGCCCAACATGTCTGAATTCCAAACGCCCTTTGCTCTGAAGAACCTCCCCTCTCCCGAGGAATACAACAAGCGCAAGGTCGCGCTAATCTCTGGTTTGGCGTGTTTTAACTAGCGAGTCGGATCCCCCCGTTAATCGACGCGTTTAAAGGCATTACTGGCCAAGATGGATCGTATCTGTGAGTGCAAGACCACGACGCACCATCGCCCAAGATCTGATTCATCCAATTCATCGTGCAGCACAGAACTCTTGCTGTCGAAGGGGTACCAGGTGCACGGGATTATCCGTCGCTCATCCAGCTTCAACACCGGTCGTCTGCACCATCTGTATGAAGATCAGCACGAGAGTAGGCGATTTTCTGCCCATTTTGTACGCCCCTCACGTCTTTCCCCGCGATTTCCAGGCCCGGGCAAGTTCAAACTGCACTACGGCGACCTGAGCGACAGCACCAACCTCGTGTACATCATCGCGCAGGTCCAGCCGACCGAAATCTACAACCTCGGCGCGCAGTCGCACGTCAAGGTCTCGTTCGAGATGGCCGAGTACACGGGCGACGTCGACGGCCTCGGCACGCTGCGCCTCCTCGACGCCGTGCGCACCTGCGGGCTGGAGAAGCACGTCCGCTTCTACCAGGCGTCGACGTCGGAGCTGTACGGCAAGGTCGTGGAGTCGCCGCAGAGCGAGACGACGCCGTTCTACCCGCGGAGCCCGTACGGCTGCGCGAAGCTCTACGCGTACTGGATCGTTGTCAACTACCGCGAGGCGTATGGGATGTATGCGTGCAACGGGATTCTGTTCAACCACGAGAGCCCGCGCCGGGGGCGGACGTTCGTGACGCGCAAGATCACGCGTGCGGCGGCGGACATTTCGCTCGGGAAGCAGTCGTGCTTGTATCTGGGGAACATTGACGCCAAGCGTGATTGGGGACACGGTTCGTCGGGTTTTTCTCTCTTTGCTTGCGATTTTTTTCACGCATCGTGTTGGCAGCACGCGACTATGTGGAGGGCATGTGGCTCATGTTGCAGCAGCCCACGCCGGACGACTTTGTGCTCGCGACCGGCGAGACGCACCCCGTGCGCGAGTTTGTCGAGCGGTCCTTCACGGCGGTTGGCATCGAGCTCAAGTACGGCTTTCCTCTCGCGATTCGCGTCGATTAAATTAACAACCCACAGGTGGTCGGGCACCGGCGTCGACGAGCAGGCGACGGACGTCAAGACGGGCAAGGTCATCGTCAAGGTCGACAAGGCGTACTTCCGTCCCGCAGAGGTCGAGTGCGTATTTTTCCCCGTCTCTTTCTACTTAACTCTTGACTGAATTCTCATCTACCCAGCCTCCTCCTCGGCACCCCCGCCAAGGCCGAGCGCGTCCTCGGCTGGAAGCGCAAGGTCGACTTCCCGTCGCTCGTCAAGGAGATGGTGGAGGCGGACGTCAAGGCGTCGAAGAGCATGGTGGAGGACCAGAACTAAGCTCTGCGTCGCGTGGAGGAGGACCGTCGAAAATAGAAGGAAGAAAGGCATCGGATTGAGCAGGATACGACTTTTAAATTAAGTTAGCGATAAAAGGACCGACCTCGCAGAGTAGATGGGTTCGGACATATAATTCTTTCGTTGTTGGACGTTTGTAGTGTTAAAATCAAGAAACAGGATTTGTGGATTTTCCTTTCGAGTTCAATCGGCAGGCGGATTTTCATATTACATGAATTCCATTTCACCCCGCTCTATGTAATCGTCTAAACCTAAGAGATCGATCCAGAAAAGATCAAGCCTTCTTGTTCATCCCCGTCCGCGCAGTGTCGTAGTTCTCGATGAACCACTTGACGCTGATGTCGAGCGCTGCCAGGCAACACCATCAGCTCGAGTCCCGGTCGAGAGTCAAGGAAGGGAACACACCAGTCTCAAACGGCGTAAACTGGAACCCTCCCATCCGCTCAAGCAGCTTCTTATTCGACGCGGGCTTGCGGAACTGCCCGTCCGCGCGCGTGGTGTCGAACGAGTACTCGCCCTCGAAGCCGACGGCCTTGACGATCGCGTCGGTGACCTCCTTGACGCTCACCTCCTCGTCCTCGCCGACGGAGAGGATGATGGGCTCGACGTCGTCGTACTCGCGCAGCATCCAGATGAAGAGCTTGGCGAGGTCCCACGAGAAGATGAACTGCCGCAGGGGCTTGCCGGTGCCGCCCACGATGAAGGGGGTGCCGTTCTCTGGTTATTGCGTTTGTTATTTTTACGCTGAGGGAAGGGAGGGAACGCACTCTTGGCGAGGTAGCATTTGTGCACGAGCGCGGGGATGACGTGCGCGTCTTCTAGGTCGCTGGAGGAGAATCAATCGACGTCGTTGCAGTTAGACGCACACGCACTAGTTATCGTGCGGCCCAAAGATGTTGGTGGGAATTGCCGAGGTGAAGTTGCACCCAAACTCCTCCTTGTATGCGCTGCACGTATCGGCAGTTAGATCGGGACAAATTCGTGATTCAGAAAGCCTACTGGTTCTGCACGTCGACCATACGCTTCGCATGGGCGTAGCCAAAGTTGCTCTCATGGGGCGGGCCGCTGTGGATCTTGTTCTCGTCGAGTGGGTACTCGACCTTGTCGGGGAAGACACAGGTGGAGAGACACGAGATGAGTTTGGTCGTCTTTTGGGTGTAGGACGTGTGCAGGACGTTGTCATTGATGAGGATGTTGTCCCGCAGGAAGGTCAGCTGTAACACATTAGGAGCTTGCACAAATCTTACACGCATCGCGCGCGCTGACCTTGTATTTCATGTTCCTGAAAAGGCCACCGACTAGACACAATGCAGATTAGGAGCCGCTGAATCTGCGCCCAAGAGATAACCCACCGAGGGCGGCGAGGTGAATAACATGAGTTGGCTTGTACTTTTCGTAGAGCTTGAGCGTCTGTGCGGGGTCCCTGCACAATGTAACTCTGCTGAATTCGCGAGCACCCAAGTAGCCAAGAGCCCCGACCTGAGGTCCCCGTCCGCCGAGCTGGCGAATATCCACGTCTCGTTGGGTTGTTTGCCGTATTTCGAGCCGACGGGCTCAGTCTCGATTACATGGCGCAGGGCGGCGCCGACGAGCCCAGTTCCGCCGGTGACGAGGACCACAGTAGCCATTAGTGCAAGTCAGGAGCCTTGCTGAGAAATCCACAGAAGAAGGTGAGTGTTATAAGGCAAGCCGAGTCTGTCCCGTGATATCGATCCCACAACTTGCTCTCAACCTCCACCGTCAATCTTGAATCTATCATCGATGCATTATCCATCGGCCATCCGGGCCATGCAGGACGAATTCAGTAAAACTTGGGCGAAATATTGGCGTCGAACTGGGAAAATCAAGTCGCGATACCGTCTCATCAAGACGAAATACCGCCGGGCGGCAGAAGCGTCAAGACGGCGGCCATGGTCCAACACCGGAGACTTTTGCCCGTTCTTATTCGGCCTTGGGAACCTTGTATCATTGGTTTCCCTCACCGGCGGAATCGGTTTCACCCACCGGGAGAATACATAAATCACGCACAGAGAACTTGAAATACATGAAGGCTCGCGGTAGGATTCTTCGAGGATCTCATCCGACCGGAGGACGTGAATTAGAAACCTTTGTGACGCTGGACTTGCCTGCGAGGCCTAGTCGCCGTGGAATCACGACGAAGGATCGAGTCGCTTCATACAAGACGAGAAAGTACACGTACACTCATCTTGGGGGTGGTTCCCTGCGCTATCTCATCCGTTGGCTGCCTTATCCACCCCAACCTCCCAGACGTCTAATTGAACCCCAAAGTCGTCCTGCAGAATCGGAGACGCGACTGTCCGTCGGGATCACCCGCACCTGCTGCTCCGGATTCTTGAGGAGGGTGGTGGCGAGTCGTCCTGGAGCATTGACGGAGAACGAGAACGAGGGCCAATTCCGCATAACTTGAGGCGCGTTCGATTAGGCCAAAGGAGCATCTACTACGCATTGAGGAGGAGATAATTAGGAAGCACCGAATCGCACCTCAAGCCGAGCGGAACCTGGGCTCGCAAGGCTCTGCAAGGATTTTCAAGATACTTCTGGAGGGTTCCTTGGAGTGGAAGCGCTGTTGCAAGGTGGAGGCTCGCCCGTCGGAGCAGTGGGTTGCGCGGCGGAGTCGCAAGGAGCCCATGAATCGTCGGCGGCCGTAGGCGTTCTACGTACAACAGTATCTACTTCTCGTCGGGAACATACACTTACCTGTGTCCGCAATAAATTTTTGTGTTTGAACGCGACGTGTGCGGATTTTTATCGCGTTTCGACAAGTCCCCTGCGGACCTCGTGATCGCACCCCAACTTGCCCTTTCACTCGCACTCCCATCCCTCGATTCGCTAGGAATCGCGCAGGGACAGATTGTATACTAATTGGCCTCAATGGACTGCAAGAAAGTCGCAGAGACCGTGTACGACTTGGCCAATTCCCAAGACCCTTTGGCGCCCTTGGTAAAAGAGGCTCTCGAGGTGATCGATTGCGCCCTAGATACACATGGGTAGGTGGGGCACCTACTCCGTCCTCGTCTCCCTCCATAACATATTCCTTAAGCCAGGAACGCGTGTCCATCAGCTTCAACGGCGGCAAGGATTGTGAGTGACGGTAAACCATGCGTTGCCGACGCTAATTGACCTTGGAACAGGCACTGTACTCTTGCATCTCTACGCCGGCGCGCTCGCACGACGTCTACCGCCGTCCGAGCCCGTGAAGCCCATTCCGGCGGTCTACATCGCTGTGCCGTCACCATTCCCGACGCTGGAGACGTTCATCGAGGACTCGGCGAAGCGGTACACCTTAGATCTCTTCCTTTGTCGACCGGCGTCCGACATCGTGGAGAGCGTTATCACACCGATGCCTGCGGTAAATGGCGCCGGCACGAGCTACATAAATGGTGCACCCCCAAAAGCCGTGGGTAAAGCGAAGGGTGCGGAGGGGATGAAACAGGCGCTAGAAATTTACAAGCAGACGCATCCCAATATCGAGGCAATCCTTATTGGGACGCGGAGGACGGACCCGCATGGAGGTGAGCGTTTGCAAATCCTTTCATTTTTTGGAACCCGATATCCAGTCCGACTGCGGGTCGGTTTTCATAACCGCTGGCGACGGGATTCTGTTATCCCATACTCTTTCCCGCTCTCATCGTTCTAACAATTATCATTATCACAGCAACGCTCTCGCACCGCAACATGACCGACCCAGGCTGGCCACGCTTCGAGCGCATCAACCCAATAATAAACTGGGACTACGCCGACGTATGGACCTTCCTCCGAAAGCTAGACGTCCCGTACTGCGACCTGTACGACTACGGGTACACCTCCCTCGGCTCCACATACAACACCTTCCCCAACCCCGCGCTCCTCGTCGACATCCCTTCCGCCGCCGCCGCCGCCGCCGCCGCATCCTCGCAATCGCAACCGCCCTCGGCGCTCCTCACGCCCGGCACGGCGCTGACGAGCGTTTTTTCGTCGACGCACGCGACGCCGCAGCCCGAGCAGGGGAACACGCCCGGCCCGAGCCCGATCAGCGTGTTGAGCTCGTACATATCGGCGGCGCACACGCGCGCGGATGGGGACGCGGCGTCGCCGATCCAGGGGCGGCAGTATTACCGTCCTGCGTACGAGCTTGCGGAGGGCGCGCTCGAAAGGGCAGGGAGGGGCGCGAAGCCTGCTACGGGGTCGTAAAAGTGGCCGCGGCGGACTCGGAGGGCGGTCGGTTCTCCTCTTGTTGCACCATTGGATCGTGATTGGAAGGAGCGGTGGGTCTGTGAGTGGGGAGGACTGCGCTACCAACCATAGAAGAGTGTAGAAGGTGTGAATGTAGCAATAAACGTTTGTGTTAATTATTAAGCTCACTGCTGCTGGATATATTGCTACTCACCGCCTCGCACCTTATGCTCGTGAACTTCAATGCAGATAAAGCTACTCAAGGTTTTACTCAAGGTTTTACTCAAGTGAAAGAGTTTGCGAGTCCAGATCAAAAATGATTTCGTTCCCAATCCGGCGTTTACCCCTTTCTGCAGCTCCAGCTCTCCGATGCCCAAAGGAAGTTTGACAAGCGGCAAAGTTCGCAAGTAAGCTGAACGTCTTTGAAGGAAGTTCCCGTCCTAACGCGATATAGACCATACGCCCCGCAGGCCTGCACAACTTGCCGTGCAAAAAAATCGAAATGTGATGGCGTTAAACCAGTCTGTGGGTCGTGCGAAGCCTCCGGTCGGAGCGAAGAGGTGCGGATGCATACGCGATTCAGCATTCGGGGTTTTGAAGTCCGTTTGTGTAGTGCGCTTGGGGCAAGGATACCGCCCCTCGGAAGCCGCGAACGGAGGCGCATTTTGATGCGCTTCGGAAGCGGGTTGATTCGCTGCAGGCCTACGTCGATTTAATGGAGGCATTACTCGCAAAATGCGTGTGCCAGGACGTAACCTCGCACCTCGAGTTTCGACCGTCGAAACCCGGAGACCGAAGTGGAATGGAAGGAGGAGAGGAAGAAGAAAACTCGGATGTGTCTGATTCGGAAATTGCGCAGGAATTGACTGTTCCCATGCAATCTCTCAAGGCATGCTTATCTCAAGGGACCGAGTATTTCTACTAACTACTCTTCAGCTAGACGACCGCAGCGGAGGCCTCCTCCATCAAGGAATTACCGCGCCTTTCAGGTTCGCACCGAGCCCTGTTTCGCAAGTGAAGGAGGTTGTCGATGACGACACATCCTACGTGCTACTTGTGGACGGCGTGGATGCCTCCAATGCCCACCCAAATATTGACTGGTCGAGACATTTGCCGCCCGAGGTAGCCCTCGAACGAACAGAACACGACAAGTCCGCCTTTTCCTTCGCCTTGCGAATTATCTGACCAGTTCTTCCAGGATCCTTGACTTGACATTCAAGTTCAGCACCATGTGGTGCCTCCGCATTGTGCCGTCTCTTTTTCTGCGGGACATGTACCGCGCCTTGAGCGTCCCTCGATCGAAGCAATCCCCGCGAACCCCCCATTATTCCCCGATGCTACACAACGCCCTTCTCACTGTGGCCGCACTGTTCTCTGATGTTCCTTATCTACGAGACCCTAAAACGCGACATTATTTTGGAAACGCCGCTAAAGCGCTTCTCGAAGGAGCATGCCAGAAACCAGACGTGAGCCTCGTGAACGCGCTGGCCTTCTTAAGCACCTTTTATATCGACAACGGCGATCGAATACAAGGAGAGCTGTATTCAGGTGCGTGAATATGCAGCACGCCGCGTTGTAACTCACTCATTTTCCCAAGCCATGAGTAGTAGAATCTGCATGACTCGTAAGTAAAATAAAATTACTTGATCTCAAACCTTACTCAAAGGTCTCGGCAGTGGGACTCGGTGTCGACTCCACGCCATGGGTCGAAGCCGGGCTAATCACGACTGAAGAAATGCTGGGGAGGAACTCGGTCTATTGGTCCATATTTTCCATGGTACTTGCTCAATCTTTCTACCTTTGCATCGCCCATCTCACCCCCAGGATGTTTGTTGGGCCCTCTATTTTGGCCACGATTTCATGGGACCTCCCCCCGATCGACGGACTATCTCGCTACCGGTTGTGAACACAGAATTAGATAAATTTCCTTGGTTCTATGCCCCGGCCAACATCCCATCGCAGCCAAATTTACTCACTCTTATATTCAACAAATCCTCCGCTCTGTTTTTAATAGGCCATAAGATCGTTAATATAGTGTGCGTCCGTTTGCACACTTTTTTCTCCTCTCTTGACGCCCGTGTTAGGAACGGTTTGGCACCCGCTCGGAAGGACGCTGTCCACGACCAGATCACGAAAATCGAGTGGGTGTCATTATTGTGCGGTAGCTCGTTCCTGACTCGTGTAGTCTTGAGCTCCACGAGTTCAAAAGTCTTCTTCCGCCCGAACTCGAGATCACACCGGCAAATAGAGCGCGCTCCACCCCGCAGCGGCTCGTGCTACACTGCCAGTACTGGTGGTGTTTCCTTGTCCTCCATCGACCGTTCTTCAACCGACGATCGCAGACGGTTCTTCATACAGATGGTCAAATTGACCACGTCAAGGTAGGATACATATGTGCTGATGTCCTGCGCTGGTCTAACACAAGACAGTTGTGTATCCGCGCTGCTGAGAACATCATGGAGCTGTTGGAGACTTGGTCGTCCCTCTATACCCTGCGACTCTCACCGATAACCCTGCTACAGGTCGTGTTTAGCGCGGGTACAATATTCCTCCTGCGGTCGCTCCAGGCAACGACGAACCAGCGCATCGCGCACGCCTCGTTGAAGACTTCACTCACACAGGCGGAGCAGTGTGTCCGGTACCTGCACGAGATGGGTCAAACCTGGCCATGTGCGCTGCGCACGGGCGACATCCTGAAAACCGTCCTGCACGACAAGTTGCGGCCCATCATTGAGCGCCGACTCAAGTACAAAGGCGTGGACATTACTCCATTCCTCGCCAACACGTCTTCGCAGGATGTTACTCCTGCGGCTTCCAACGCGAATGAGTCTGAAGCGACGACGGAATCTCCTCCCTTTGACCCGGGGCTGTCGGAGTGGAACCCAAAATACGAAACGGACATGGACTGGGATCAGTTATCTTCGGACTTTGCTACGCCGCCGCACATCCCGGCCGTGCCCGGCGACTTTTCGTTCGCCGGCGACACCATGTTCCCCGAATTGGATATGTCGGGGTTCATCATCCCGACCTTTGACTTGTTCGGCGCCCCGGATTTGTGGGGGCAGGACCTCCTTGGAACTGATAATTCTAGAGACTTTTATTCTAATAACATTAGCCAAGGGACAGTTTAATTTTCTAATCTACGTAAACTCTCTCGAGAGGCCAAATATTACCTGGTTTTCCAAGCGCCAATTACGGAAAGGTTGAACGCCATCTCGCGCGTGACGAAGAGGTCGTCGGGCGTTGGTTCGTGGTGGAGCCAGTGGAATATCGGTACAGGCGACAATAGAACATCGGTGTAATTTCTCGTGACTCGCGCATCGACGACAATTCATTTTGATGATAATTCAGTTTAAAAACTGGCCGATATGGTATGCTAGAATACATTAAAGTTCTGGCGGGTTGGGTTGTAGCCTTGCGCTATAATCGGCGGCAGTCCAGATCCACCTCTATCGCTCACCGGAGACGATGCGTTGCTTCCGCTGGTGAACCCCGACTTCCCCAGAATCTCCGTCAATCTCATCAGGATTTTGTTCTCTAGCGACAGCAGCACTCGCTCGGGTAACCACGCTGGAGGTACCCACGGATGGAATCGAGTGTGAGATCCAGGGACCTGCACCCTGACCTTATAGGTGTCTAAAATGACGTCGGCGAGTAGTTTGCAGCTGGGGCAACACTTCTTGCCGACTCCGATCGAAAAATACTTTCTGGACGAGTCGCTACCATCAGTCTGAACAGGAGAATTAGTCCAGAGTGTAGAACTCAGAAAGAAAGGACATACCAGCTGACGGATTGCTTCCCGCAACCCCGCCGGCTCTAACTCGGAATATTCTTCGCCGCTGGAGGCAGCAGCGAGTTTGCACGCCAAAGACGCGATGATCCCTGCCTCACAATGGCAAGCACCGAGCCTAGTCTCACGCGAACCCTCCTTCAGAAGCGTCTCGACTTGTTGGCAAAGACGTTTGTCCCAGAGCTCTTGGGCCGCCCAATGGCGTACCAGGCTTTTTGGATTTTCTTGCCTAATGGATTGACGCGGCAGGTCGACGACGGTGAGATTGATCTCTTGTCGGGGATCTTTGGTAAACACTGTTGCGACCAGATACCCGGCCGCAGTTGTCCACGCAGTGGTGGTATCGACTGTCCGTATAAATACAGCTATTTCTCGGTGTTGTGCACCCCTGAGAGGGGCATCTGAAAACCGTTTAATGCGACGAGCGAAAATGATCAAGGCTAGAGGGAATTTACCCGACACGTCCTCAGAAGATACTATCTCGGTGTCTTCATCCTCTGCGTCATTTTGGGCGGAATGGAGATCGGCTATCCGAGCAACAAAATATTTTCAATAATGTCAAGAACGGAAGTGGAAAGAGCTGACCATTGGGTGTGTCCAAACGGCAGGAGGTGATAATCTGCTGTATCGAAGGGAGAGCCCAAACTGACGAAGGTATGCTCGAGAGGAGTCGGTGGAGGACAAACGAACCGAGCAGTGCTTGTCCGATGTTCTCTGCTTCGACATCCCTTTTGTAGAGATCGAGGGTATTGAATATGGCCCGCCACCAAAACTGGAGGTTGGTGGTGTTCAAGTCATACTCGTTGGTGCTCCCGAAGACTCGGGTGACTCCCGCGTGGTCGAGTGCCGTTGCCAAGTCCGAAGATACCGAAATGGCTGATGAAGGGATCTCCTCCCCTGGGTTTGGCTGCCAGCGACGAAGGCTGTCGACATCATATGCCGAGCTTATCCTCTCTAGACGGCTGAGGATCTTCTTGCGACATTGGAAAACTAAATGGTAGTTGACTGCGCCTAAGATAAGGGAGGCCTCTTGCGAGTCTCCTCGCTTCAGTGCAGCTTGGATTTGCGTCCCGGCCGCGCGGAGGATGTCGAGTGTGGCGACGACATAGTCGTTGAAATCGGGGAGGGGTAAGGTTTCACGTTTCCTCAAGCGCGCACTATGCAGATAAGGGGTAAACACTCATGTTTATAACGGATGGAATTCAAGCACTCACATATAGTCTTGGGAATCCGCGGAAAGGGTCGTTTTGTAGACATTTCCAGCTCCGGTCCTGGAATTGCGCGAAATGAGTATTTTGGTGCCTCACCTCGTTGGACGGCTCTGACGTCGGGTCTTGGTTCTCCGCATCTCGTACGCCGACGGATCCCGACGTTGAGGGGCATACCGTCGGGGAGGGAGCGGGTGAAGAGGTCGGACTAAAAGGAGCAACTTGAAGTTAAATGACGCCCGACAGTTTCTGTTTCCCGCCAGACCTGCTTACCTTTTAAAGACGCTGATGTGATTGAGCGCCGGGCCTGCAGAGATTACGACCACAATAAATTTTTCGTCACCGCCCCGCCCACAGAGAGCAGCAAAATGGGCGAGTGCTCGCTCGTGCGAAGTTGGATTAATATTGTGAGCTTGCTGAGCCTCCTGCGACAAGTTATCGATTGCGTCCGCCTGTAACTTCGTCGCCAGGCAGGAGGCGTAATAGATACTAGTCGCTGCGGATATCGACATGCCCTACAACGTCTGGTGCAACTTGTGGTGATGCCCCTATGGGGAAACGGGGAACGTGATATCTTTGATTCGCTTAGGTCCGGGCCGGCGTTCACCTTTCTGCACCTTTCTTTTGCTGTCAGTTCTCTGCCCTCAATGTTGCCAAAGTGGCCACGTTTGTTCAGAGTTTTCCCCTCTTCGTCTGGCCCTCGCGCACCTCAACCTCTCGTGGAAACCCCTCAATTGACGCTCTACCGAATCTTGTCCGCTGACCATATCCAGCCATATCCATGCCATTCAAGCCGCTCCTGCCAGTGAAAGAGGCAACGGACAGCAACCCCGACACGTTCTTTCATAAATTTATCAGCTATAGCTCCAGCTGGGGTGTGTTTCGAGCGGCTACAACTTCGCTGGGCTCTTTGGGTTCGACTTCGCCTTACTGGAAGGGACCACGTACATTCAGCAGCTCTACTCTGTTCATGCGAACCCTAGTGCTTGCTCTGGGACTTGCCTCTCGATTACATCGGCGTCCGGTACCATTCTCTCACCTCCCGGTCCTTCTTTGCATCCAGAACTAGCTTTCAACCTTCACTATACCTGGCTGCCTCAGATCGTTTAACTTACTAATCTACGTAGACTCTCTAAACACGTCGGTAAAATTCCGTTTTGGGCTTGATATGTTTGATCCGCTGCAGAACGGGGATATCATGATCTTCAAACTTCGCCTTTCTTTCGCCGCATCCAAACACGTTTATGCCAGAGTCATCCTCCTCGTCTGGCTTTCGCTCGCGTCAAACTCTCGGAAGATTCCGCACGTCGATTGACACTCTCGTTTACCCACCACTGCCTGGCAACTCAGTCATATTCATTTGGACTGCCCTGAAGGAGGCAACGGACAGCAAGCACGACGTGTTCTTGTGTCATTGCATCACTTGTGGCTCGAGCTCGGGTGCGTTTCGAGCGGTCCGCACTTGGCTACAACTTCGCTGGAGTCGTCGGGTTCGACTTCGCCTTACTTGAAGCCCGGGACTACGTCCATCACGCGAACTATGGCGCTTGCTCTGCACTCCCATATCGATCACATCGGCGTGTGCGGTACCATTCCCTCACCTCCCGGTCCTTCCTTGCATTTCAATCTCCGCCGTATTCCCGTCCTCTGATCCCCACTCAAAAAATCAAACCTTTAGACCCACCTACTCTTCTTGCTCAACGAGCTGGATGTCCACTTCCTCCCTCGAATTCCTTATTCGGAGTCGGATTCTGCCTCAGTGCGCCAAGCATACTGATTGAAGATTCGATCAGTTCCTCGAGTGAGAGAACGAGCTGTTCGAGGTCGTCTAATTCGGGTGTCACCAGTCGGCCTAAAGTCGGGACTTTATACATCTCGATTCTCGATTGTTCCTCGAACGTCTTTGAAGGGATGATTTCAGCTTTCAGCACGAAAATGGGGAGATTAATTTGTGGGCGCGA
Source organism: Mycena metata (assembly GCA_029378385.1). Classification (NCBI taxonomy): domain Eukaryota; kingdom Fungi; phylum Basidiomycota; class Agaricomycetes; order Agaricales; family Mycenaceae; genus Mycena; species Mycena metata. Next base: position 17,880 of record JARKIB010000382.1, on the reverse strand, counting down.
TAAGAGTATACAAAAAAACAGGTCTCCACGCGCTCACATCGACATGTACTAGTTGATAGGCACAGTCAGTTCAAGCTGGGTGATAACGCGGTAGAAGAAATGAAAAATAGAATTTAATTATACATCTATCTGCTTCCGTTTATTCCCAGGCCCAGGCCCAAGTTTTGGGTGTCCCCTAATTGCCTCCTTTTGGTGCGATCAGTCCTACCTTCTCCTACAACCTCGACGGGCGGCTTGCGATGAACGGCAAGACCAGGAACCCTGGCGTCGTTGGCCAGCTCCGCCGACTACCCACGCCCATAGCACTGTGCATCGGCGTCCTCGTTGGCCTTTTGTTCTCGCGTCTCTTGCCATGGACGACGTCGAGTACGACTTGGAGGGGCTATAATATTGTCGCAAAGCCTCGCCAGCAGAGCCGACAGCCCATCCAGCTCCCGACCCTTGACCAACGGCAGCGCATATTTCACCTGCTCACATCCCTCTCGCCGCATTATACCAAGGAGTGTACCCGAAGTACCCAACCCCTCTACGAAAAGCAGGCCACAGAGCGGTATGCGTCTCTCATTGGCCACAAGCCGCCGTCGCGCAGCTCGTGGTTCGGCGGACTGGGTCTGGGTGGCAGCCTTGAGCCAGACTACCAGCAGGACTACCAGAGCACTCGCCGCGATGTCGTGTCCTCCGAGCACAAGTACTTCTTCGCAATAAACCTCTACAACTCGTTCGATATCATCCCGGACCTGTTTGCGACCTTGTTCCGTGTCTCCGCCATCCTGGGGTACCACAATGTGTATGTCTCCATCTACGAGAACGGCTCGACCGACCAGACCAAGGCGCTTTTGCGCATATTCGACGCGCTCACTCGCAGCGTCGGCATGCGCATCACCATCCGCACGTCCACCCGCACGCGCGGCGCGTTCAATCACCGCATCGAGTACCTCGCCGAGGTCCGCAACGCCGCCTTCGTGCCCTTGCACGAGCTGCGCGACTCGGAGAACGAGATCTTTGACACCATCGTCTTCATGAACGACATCCTCCCCTGCGTCGACGACCTCCTCGAGCTCATCTGGCAGTCTCGCACCAACAACGCCGGCATTACCTGTGCCGCCGACTACATGTACCACGACGAGATCGGCTCGCCCGTCTTTTACGACAACTGGGTCGCCCGCGATATCAACGGCACCGCTCTCGAGAACGCGCCGTTCGAGAACATCTTCCACCACGCACCCTCCAACGACCGCTTCCAAAAACACCTCCCCATCCAGGTCCAGAGCTGCTGGAACGGCATCGCGGTCCTCGATCCCGAGCCGTTCTACCTCCCCCCACATGTTCGCTTCCGCATGGCCCACATCACGGAGGGCGAGTGCAGCGCGAGCGAGTGTTCGCTCATCTGCAACGACTACTGGAACGCGGGATACGGCCGCATTATGATGGTCCCCCGCGTTAAGCTCGCTTACGATCGGGTACGCGTCTTTCTCCTCCTCTTGCGCATTTCTGACCTGGCTATAGCGCGTATTCGACATCATCCACCCCTCGCGGCGCAACCTCACCGCGATCCGCGGGTACGTTCGCATAGGCGGCCTCCCCGACGACCCACGTACCGACCCGCAGGACCGCTCGTGGTTTGGGCCGCACGACCGTCTGTTCACCGAGGAGGAGAGCGAGCCCCTCGCGTTTGGGAGCGGTCCGGAGAATGGTATGTCCTCCCTCTCTGTCTCCCCTTTCCCCTCTAATCGTTTTATTTTCCGCAGTCTGGTGCTGGGGCTGGGACGGTGCAGGCGACCTCGAGGGACCCGACGTCGACCCCATCTGGGAGCACATGTCGAACAAGTCGACCCGCCCGGACGCCGTGCTCGTCAAGCACGTTCGGAGCCTGCCGTGAGCATCGGGCCGGGGCCGGAGGCGTACGCACATCATCTGCAGAGGGCGTAGAGTCTCTCAAAACAACTATCATCTCATTACGGGTCGTATAGGATCTGCATCTGCATCTCGAGTCCATCTCGCACACAGTGACACACTTATTATCGTATTTAATTCCCGTATTATCGCATCTTGGAATGGGACCCTCCTAGACTGTACCACAATAACATATGTGTATGTATCTGATTCGGACGAGCTCGAGTTCTGTCCAGGAACGTCGTGCATGAACAAGCGGTATGTGGTTTTGTTACACGGAAAACCCTGACGACGCATAGTTATTATTCAGCTGTACAGGCGGCGCCGGAAACCCGACATTGGGAGGTCGGACGTTCAAATTGCCCGCATCCTGCGCCCAGAAACGGTCAAAACCGGGTAGGCCCATGAACGCGGACATGTCGGGGTCCAGCTCGGGGTACGCGTTGTCCTCGCCAGTGGGGTAGGCCTCGTACTGGAACCCCGACTGGTCGTGGTCGCTTTCGCTGTACTGTGGGATGAAATCCCAAGTCGGCGGTGTCTGATCGTGCTGCTGAGACCAGGGGTTTTGCGATGATGATGTTGTTGCCGTCTGACTCTGCTGGGACCAGTTCGTTTGCGTTTGCGTTTGCGGCGTCTGCTGTTGAGACCAGTCAATGTTTTGCGGTACGTGTGGAGCATTAGTCCAGGAGGGATACGCGGGAACAGAGGTGGGGAGGAGGTGATTTAGGTCGTACACGGGCGGGTAGGTAGAGGTGATCATGAGCTCCGTGGTCAGCCGCTCGCCGTCGCCGCCCGGACTAGAGTGCGACTCCGGTGTCGACGTCAAGGACGAAGAAGGCCCTGGCGCTGGCGCCGCGGACTGAGGAGGGCCTGCAGCCGAAGACGAACTTGTGCCTGGCGCCGATAAAGCAGACGACCCCAGCGCTGAAACAGGCACCCCCTTCTGTGTCAGCCGGCGCGCGATGATGGGCTGCAACTTGTCGTTCAACAACGCCTGCAGCATGTTCGCGGTGCGCGTCGCAGACCGGAACGTCCGGCCCATCTCGCGCATATATTCGATACACTGCTTCACCTGTGCCAGCGCCGTCTGCAGTGCTCCGTACGCAATGCGCGGGCTCGCGGTCGATTGGAGCGCGCGCAGGAGGAAGACCGTGCCCGCGCCGAACATGATTTGGACGAGGGGTAGTGGGGTTAGGCCCAGTGTATAGATTTGGGACCACGTTTCGAGGACTTCCATGATATTCTCCGCCGCGCGGAGGCATAGCTAGATCAGAATGAATGAGCGGGAATCACTGAAAGTAATGCATGTTAATTGACCTTGACATGATCGATCTGGCCATCCAAGTGCACTTGAGTGGGATGCGACCGTCGGTTGAAGAAGGGCCGATGCAGGACGATGAAGCACCACCAATACTGACAGTGCAGCATCAGCCGCTGTGGAGTAGACTTGCTCTTGTTCGCAAGTGTAAGGTCTAGTGGAGCCGGTAAATCACTCTTCCACTTGTGAAGTTCCAAGCTGCGAACAGGAGGTAAATTGTCGATCCACTAGCCAAGCGGAAACTCATACTCTATGATGGTGATTTGTTCGTCGACCTGGCGGAAGTCTTGGCGAGCTGTGGCCAAATTGTTTCTGACAAGATTTGTTATTTTTGAGGAAGAAAACCTACGGCGACATACAGTATATCAATAATTTTCCGAGCGATCGCGAAGAGAGAGGAAGAATGGAAAAATACGAGAGTCAGGTAATTCGGCTGGGGTGGGATCTTCGCTGGGGCATGGTACCACGCCAGTTGATCGAATTCAGAATCCACATGAGGGGGAGGGACCGTCCGTCGATCTGCTGGCGCTCCAAAGAAGTCTCTGCCGAAAAACAGCTAGAGAACGCGTCAAATTGTGCTGGCTGGTATAAGTACAAGTTGAAAAAACGAACCGCCCAAGCAACGTCCTGAGGAAGCCATGTCAGCTTTGAAAAAAGAGACCAATAGAACTCGCACCATTGCGTATATAGTCCAGTGAGCCCAGTTTCTCGCAAGCATCTCCTCGCGCGAGATTAGGCCCGCGTTGACCCATACTGTGCAATCAACAGCGAGACCGACTACGCAGACCACGAGTCAACGTTCGAGTTTCACAGCGGCGCGGGTAGAACTCACGATCCATGCTGATTTTGGTGCTCATGCCTGTAAGATAAGTCAAGTGAGCACATTGTGAATTCACAAAAATGTCTACTTGCTGAAGAACAAATCGGCCAAAAACCGATCGCCAGCGTCCGCGTGGTATGAGCCTACAAACGCCAGTGCTGGCACTAAGCAGATGGTAGGCTTCTGGCATTCAGTCTCGAGAGACGCTTTGGCTGCTTTGGCAAACAGTTCGCGAGTTTTCGGGTCCCGCAGGTACGGATTGTCTGAATACACAGCAGATATGGAAAGGATAGCGTTATGCAGCAGGGGCGAGTAGTTCGGAGTGCGGGGCGGCGACTCTGAGCGAGGGGCGCTCAAGGCACGATACATGTCTCGGAGAAAAAGGCTGGGCATAACGCGGAGACACCACATCGTCAAGAATTTGAAGGCGAAAGCTAGGATCCTGAAAACATGGATGAGCTATTTTATACTACCAAATCAGTTGTGAAGAAATACTCGTCGTGTTCTCTTCTATCCAGAGATACGTCGGGTGGAAGGTGTCTCGACCAGTCGATATTTGGGTGACAGTGAGCTATATCCATGCCGTCTACACATAATATGTAAGAAGCGTCTGGTTCTCCTGATTCAGGCCGTTGGGAGACTTCCTGACTATCGAGCCGGACAGGTAAAGTTATTCCGTGGATAAAAAGGCCCCCCGCACGATCATCCAGCTGAATGAGCGTTAGGTACGCATGGTCAGCCTTTTTAGTTCAACTCGCCTTCAGAGATTGCATCGGTGCATAGAGATCCTGCGCTATCTCTTCATCCGAGTCCAAGAGGTCCTCAGGATCGGAATCTTCTTTTTCGCTATACTCCGAAGGCGGCTCCGATGGTCGAAACTGGACGTGGGTAGTCGCATTTTGGCACACGCACTTCGCGAGCATTGCTTCTAGCCGCTCGACGTAGCCTTCCAGTAAATCGACGCGTCGTCGCAATGCTTCAAAATGCGCCTCCGTTCGTGGTTTGCGGGAGGCTGAAGCTTTTCCCCAGACACACTGGAAATCGTCTGAGAATCAAATTTAGCCCGAATTTTTGCGCTACGGACCTCATTTGCCCTTCCAGAAACTTCGCACGAACCGCACACCGGTTTCACCCCGTCGCATTTCGATTTTCTGCGTGCGGAGCGCGTCATTGGCTTGACAGTACTTGAGCACAAGCCCCAAGACACTTACTTTGAGCGACAGATGGTACATGCCTGTAGAACGAGGTTACGAGTGTCGCTGTCTGTCACGAGAGACTAGTACATGCCTGCGACGAGTACGGTGCACGGATTTTGGGTTCGACGCCTTCCTTCGGCATTGCAGTAGTAGGTCCAGCTTGAACGTGTGGAATATGTTAACTCGAAGAGTTTCGTGAATCAGCGCTAGGTCAGATAAACACGACAGAATTGCTTCTTGGTTTCCTCAAGTCGATTGTAAATTTCTTGGAAGAAGGCCTAAGGGTTTGAACCTTGAGGAGTGAAAGTGTAGGGCAGAGTTGGAGGAGCCAAGGAGTGGATTGCTACCGCTGCGATGCATACTACAAGCATCAGTGGGCTCAGTGGGAGGATCAGAGCCAAGCACAGTAAGCGCGATCCGCGGACAAAGTTACCCTTTCGGGAGATCGGCGTCTTCTTCCCGGCCGGATCCCCTTCAGGCTTTTGAAGTTCAAGCTCTCTTTCATCTTAGCATGGAAAAAATGTGGGTTCAAATCAGGCATCCAAAATAAATGCTGATCGGTTATCTGAACAGCGGGAGGCATGACTCAAAGTCGGGAAGCCACGATTTATTCTTTAGAAGAGTGCGCGGCGCAGTTCCAATTTGGCCATTCGACTTCAAATGGCTCCGAATGAGTAATGTGAGTTCAACAATCTAACCACGAAAGACTGAACCATCGTCCTGTAATATTTCAAACTCAAACCACAGTAAAGAAAGTTCCCACGGTTGCGGTTTTTCTTTTTGAAAACCAACCATGAGTGCCACTTGTGGCAATTGAAATTCCAACCAAATCCTATGGAATCTCTGGAAGCATCGTTTGTCCCCTAGCCCCGGTCTACGACTCACTGACCGCAGGACCTGCCCCTAGCCGGCATACCCTATAGCAATGAATCTCAACGTAACTGAGCTTTGCCATTGGCAAACACCATCCAAAAAATTGGGACTCAATTCAACGTTGATGTCGCGCGTAAATATAAATACCCGAGTTAAACAAATTGACGATAACGCTACATAGTACATAGTACGCACCCAGAGCCCAGCGGAAAACGGTGAACCAATTCAAACTTCGGCCGAGAGATCACAGTTGCTGCAAGAGAGTGCCCCCCAGAGGACAACCATCCCAGCGGTCAACTTCCATCCACCATCCCAGACCCAGTTTTGAAGCCCGACTCAAGGCCGCTGCCATTGGCACTCGTTGGGCTTGGGCTGACGACCACAGTCGACTTGGATGAAGCAGCCCCGACCTGCCATAGAAGAGATGCTATTGCAATTCTCCGGTTTTTTCAAGGCGAGACTCGAGTTTGGTCCAAGATTGAATAACAGCCGGAGTAAAAGAAAATGAGAGACTTCTACTTGGCTTTTAGGTACCAACTCTCTTGAATGGAGGACTGCGAGGACGTTCGGACGCGACGCAGATCGTGACACGTGATCGCGCTTCGGACTGATGCCATCATTACCAAACAACCGACTCATTCACCACCGCTCACCATGGACGTCGATATTCCTGAGGAAACTGCACAGAGCAGTACCCAGTACCGGGACTCTCGGAGACCGACTCTGGTCATTGTGGACGACCAACATCCCTTCGATTTGGACGGCTACATCGCAAATTACACTGGTAAGAAGCGCCGACGCGTCTCCTTGTCTTCCTTGTCTCTTACCTCGATTTTCAAGGGCGCACTGCGATCGACCGGCTCATCCATATTATCTCGACATGCCCTACTCTCGCACCAGAGGCTTTCCAACTCGCAGTGCAGCACATTCATCTGTCGCGCGATCCTTCATTGTACCAGCAAGTAATGTCTGCATACGACCATGTCAGTGGCGCTTCCGAGGCACCACTGCCGAGTGGGAACGACCTTCCATCTATTGACACCAAATGGGCGGACGAGATGATGGCGAAGAACCAGGCGGAGCGCTCGAAGCTTGAGGTAGAACTGAAGACATATTCAAACAACATGATCAAAGAGAGCATACGGGTGCGTAGACTTTGATTGCTGGATTTCTGTGCCGTGAAATCGTGACTGTAGATGGGACACCGCGATCTTGGCGATTTTTACCGCTCCGTTGGAGAATATCCGACTGCATTGAAGCACTACACAAAGTCGCGCGAGTTCTGCACGACGAGCCAGCACGTCCTTGAGATGTGTCTCTCTGTCCTTGAGGTTTGTCGTCTCTGCTTTACACCGTTAAGCGCCTGTTAATCCACCAAAAAGCTGCTCATCGAGCAACGAAATTACTCTCATCTGCCCACCTACGTCTTCAAAGCCGACGCAGCACTCGAAGCCGCATCAGCAGCAGCGTCAAACGCCAAAGAAGGCGACGCTGCCACTGCTCCCGCCGCCGCCCCGCTACTGAACAAACGTAAAGCCGTCTCCGAAGACCGCGAACGCGTGCAGTCTAAGCTCGACTTTGCCACCGCCCTCTCCAGCCTAGCGTCTGGCAACTACCAAAAGGCCGCACACTCCTTCCTCAAACTTGGACCCGCGAAAGACTTGGGGGACTGGATGACCAGACTTGTCGCACCAGGTGACATCGCGGTGTACGGCGTGCTATGTGCCCTCGCAAGCCTGAAGCGCTCGGCCCTCAAGACTGAAATTCTCGAAAACTCGACCTTCGGTGTATACATCGAGCAGGAGCCGTACGTCCGCGAGCTCGTCGAGGCGTACCTGAGCAGCAACTTCAAAACCGTGCTCGAGCTGCTGAACCGCTACTCGTCCCGGCACTCGCTCGACATCTACCTCGCCTCGCACGTCGTCGAGCTGACGAACATGATCCGCAACTGGGCGGTGGTGCTATACTTCCAGCCGTTTGCCTCGATCAAGCTTGATCGAATGAGCGGCGCGTTTGGGTGGACGGTCGAGGAGGTTGAGGAGCAGGTCGTGAACCTCATTCAGTCGGGGTCGATCCATGGGCGGGTGGACAGCCAGAATAAGGTGCCTCCCGGTCACAGCCATCGAATGTGTTTTTAATCGGAGTTTTGTAGATTCTGTACGCGAAGCAGACGGACTACCGCGCCGAGCTGTTTGCCCGTGCGATCAAGGCTGGGCGGGACATCCAGTCGACGAACCGCAAGGTCCTCCTGCGCATGCGACTGTACGTCTCTTCCATCCCTCTCTCTTCGTGTACTGAAATTGCACCCAGGCAACAAGCCGACCTGACGATCAAGGCTCCGAAGGGGTACGCCGCCTCGTCCATCGCGGATTTGATGCAGGGGGATTGAAGATAGAATGCGCTGTTCTTTTTGATGTAGCTATAGTGTTTGCCTGCCGTGCTTTGTCTGTGCAATTAAATTCTAAACGTTCGATAAACGACAACCAGTCTATGGGAATGGGCACGATTTGAAGCAAGTGTGCGCGATGGTCGTTGCATAGGATTACAGTGTATGATACAAACAGTGTATGATACAAAAGATGACGCACAAAAACGTAAACAGTACTTCAACAAGTCCTAGAGTCCGCCGACCACCCCAAAAAAGGTTCTTCCCTCCCGCAGCTCCTCGCAAGCCGCTGCGCCTTTACACTGGTGTATGCGCGCATGAGACAAGTCAACGATGGATGGCACGTCCGTGGCCGACACAACGACGTTCTCCGCTCTCAAGTCACCGTGCAATACACCACCCGCATGTAACCGCTCGAGGTCGGTGTACAGCGAAGCCCTAGAGTCTACGCATTAGCGCATGAATGGGGAATAGGAAAAGAACGAACCGTTGCCCTCGGCTGAGCGTACCGATCTGGTCGACTCGCACGCCGCCGTGTGCCATCACGAGCAGCGTGAACGCAGAACCAGCGGAAACACCAAATATGCGCGGAATAGCGGAGCCCTGCAGATGCGACAGTCGCGCGTAAATCGCTGCCTCGTGAAGCAGCAGCTGGGTCTCTGCCGGGTGAAACGCGACCTTCGCTACCACGGGTACGGGCGGGGTCAGAAATCCGGCGCAGCTGTTTATGCTTCGCGCACCCTTCACGGGTCGGAGCGTCCCCGAAAACACCGGCCCTACGATGCCTTGTTCGAGCCGCTCGGTAAAGCCGAATGCCCCTTCAAGTTCTGGATCATGTATTTGAGGCGGGTCTGCTCCAGCGGGACTGGGCAGGGTCAAACGCTCAAGGTAGTGCGTCACGGGAGGGGTGTTTGGGAGACTGAAGGTTATGCGGACCAGCCTTGCGGCGAGTGTAGAATCCTGAAGCACCGAGCAAGAACGAGGAACTTGGTTTTCGTGCTGGCTGGCGCAAAATATAGCTTGGAGGTTCGCGGCGCGGGAAGTGGCTAAGTCGAGCACCGACATTGGAGGTTCAGGGAAGAGAAACCATGCCCAAGACAGCCCCAATAGTACGGAGGTTTAAAATAGCAGAAGGTTGTCCTTTAATGAGTATCATTATTTCAGGATTGCGGTTTGGTTGGCAAACGAGTGAAAACAGTAGTCTCAGATAGTTTCGGAGCATATAAGTAGAAATAGAGTGACACGCAGCCGGCGTGCAACTTTAGGAATTGAAAAGCGAGGATACAGACCACTGAGACCACTGGCAGGCTGCCGCAGGCAGGAATTTGAAAGTGCAAGAAGCTGCATTGAACATTCTATAAGCCGACGTTCAATAAGTAAACTGAGAGTCTGGGATGAAGGGCTCTTGATCAGGAAAATAATTTGAGCAGTTGGCTGGAATGGAGGATGACGGTGAACGAGCTGAGTTCAAAAGTTTGATTTGCGAAGTGTTCGGACCAATTTCGGACCGTCGATTCGGATCATTCGGCATTGTCCGATTGATGGTGATTGTAAGTCTCCTACGTTTCCGAGTGCTGCACAGCTGCAAGTTACTCCGGGTTGCCTCCGAGTAAGATTTTTTGGGAAGTGGGAGGTTTTACCAAACTTCCTCCAGCCGAAGTGTGACGGAGAAGCACTCAGACTGACTTCGATTCTCTCGGCTTCAAATTGAAGTCTCAAATCGGCAGGTCCCGCGGAAGCTTTTCACTGAACGAAGCACAGGAACATTGAAGAAAAAGGGGAATCCCCATGGACACATTCTCCTGACTCTCATCATGAAATCTCAAAAAGCCCGGTGAAGGTCCGCCAACCTGCGTTGAACCACACCGAGAGGCCGAGATATACTACTGGATGGTAGAGCTCACAAATGACAACCCGCACTTGACCTCGAGCGCAAAACTGGCGCCCAGGGGCTCGAATCCTTGAAAGTGCTCGCCCGCAAGGGCAAGTGTACCTCCGCTCACAACGGGCTTGGAAGGTGCCTCCTGCATGCTCCGAGCGCATACTGCTCGTATCACGGTGTCCTACGACGTCTTCATAATGCACGTGGGGAGATGCGGGTTGAATCGGACAGTGACCGGAAGAGTGGAGCCCGAATTAGGGGTGTCTTAGAATGACGAAACTCCGAGTCACAGGGCCGGAGATGTTGGTCCTGTCGCGAACTCTTCGTGCCCGACTTCTGCAGTGGGTGAATAGTCTCAAAACAACAAGAGTCCCAGGATCTTCAGGCCTCACGAGCCATTCCTCAATTACCATCAGGGAGATTGTCAACACAGCAACCTTGCGACACTATTATAACCGGTCGGACTGGGAGTGTCGGACTCGGCGGAATTATGCAGGAGCAAAAACCGAACTTCCTGTCTCTACTCTCACAAACCTATGGCCGAATTTCCGAGGAGCCTGACTTAACCACCTTCGTCCGCAAAAATGCACCGTAAAAATGCACCGTAGAAAATGTGTGCTGTGCGATGAATCACTACAGAGAACATCTGAAATTCAAGTGAACATGTCTCTTGGCTGGGTGGTGCAGTGCAGCGAACCCTCACATCTTTCCGAGGTTGATTGATTAATTGAGATTTTTTTCTTGAGATGTCAAACACATCTCCATCTTTCATACACAATGTTAGTGACTTCAAATTATTCTCGCAATCACGCGTCCAAAGCTAGGATTGAAACGACTCCAATAACCAAGACAAGGATATGCTCAAGGCCCAGGAGGGTCTCGGCCAAATGCGAATGCATGGTCTGCCTTTCCTTTCAACAGCTGGCCAATCCACCGTCTTCGACCGGAAGTCTCTTTCTCTGCTTGTCCTCCCTCTCATGAAGGCGAATACTATCTCTATTACATTATCGTGGTACATCAATTGCATTAACAAATATGGATGCCGCACTCAAAAATTGAGGTGGTGTTGCCTTCCTCGTACCGAATTTTGGCGATCAGGCGGCCCTGCGGTTCTCCTTGTACTTTGTATGAGGGGTCTGCGCAGGTGATTAAATGTTCAAAGATTGACGGTATCCGTAGCATACACTTGACGCATGTATGTAGTACGGGCCCCGGCTGTTTCTTAACGGGACCGCGCCGGTAATTCCTTCCTTCCTTCCTTCCTTCCATCTGGATTTTGTTTTTTGATGCCAACGAATCTTGATGGTCGTTTCCGGTTCAAGTCAACCTTGGTCCTTGGTTCAACCGAAGAAAAAAATCGGCAGTCAATGTGCGCCACGCGAACAATACTGCTGGGAAACTATATCAGGCACGAGCTCCTTCAGGATCCGAGTCCAGTTGTGGTTCAATTTCTGCGAGCATTCAACTTTCCGGATCCTCCGACTTCTGCCAGTGACAGTGCAGTGCAGTCAGCCATAGGTGCATTTAGACCTCAAAGACCAGAATGTTTCAAGATCTCCGTGTGCGAAACACAGCGGACTCAACTCGCCGTTCAGTCGACTTTTTTTAGAAGGAAAGAATGCTTCGCGGTCCGAAAAAAAGCGGTCTCGACTTACCTACCCAAGTGTTTCAGTTTTTTTTTGACATACTCTGAAAGGACAGAATGCTTCGCGGTGCGTGTCTGAACAAAAACGACTTGCCTACATATTGAAATGCTGGGTGTCGTTCATTCAACATTTTTTAGCGGCGCACTTGCATTTTTGCAGCCATAAATAGTGGCTGAATTGCGGATGGAATTGCGCGCACAAGTTCCGAAAGACACGTCGGCCGACCTCCTTCGGACCGAGTCCGATCGTTTGGAGTGTTGAAGTTCAACGTCGATGGACGGGCTTGGGAACTTGAGAAGTCTTTGACTCCGTGATGGCCGTCAACATATGTATGGTGGTGGGAGGTGGTGGGTGACAAGAAAGGAAGGCTCGCATGCGACGCCAGGCGACGCCCCCTATGCGATGTCGATGAACAGTCTTCCCCGTCGCGTCAATTTTGAATGTTTCGCAGGGACTCCGCCGACCTATGGACCTTCCTAGACAGCGAACCTCTTTGAAGATAAATTTAGATCTTGACGACGCAGACGCAGAAGCAACGGAAGGGAGTTGAGATGTCCCCGCTCCCCATCTGTTGGCAGGGAATTCGTGAGAGCTGCAGGGATACTTGGGAAGCAAACTTTTAAATTTCCTGAGGGCCGCCGAACAAGTCGCACAGAAGAGTTGAACAATCGTCCCATTTGGATATGAAAGTTTGTTGTTGAAGGTTGATTGAAGTCGACCGCGGCGATTTGGGCTGTCTTGTCCGCGTCCACTCTTGCATCGGTGTCGGGGAGTCCTGTCGGGGGGAAATCGCCCGGGACCCGGGTTCCGAGGGGTAGTTCACAGCACCGGAACTACTTTTGAACTACTTTGGAATGGATCGGAAGTTACTGGACGGCGGGCGGAACTTACCGAAACACGGCAAGAATCAATGAAGGCCCGCTGTTGAATCAAAATGGAGGGACCAATAAGTACCCAGCGCGCCGCGGGAGTTAACCCGTTTCCCGGCATCCCATCGCCTTCAAGTTCAAAAGCGTTGATGCCGGAAGCAGATTTCTTGATGATTTTTTTGTGATGATGGCCAGATATGGACAACGCCGTTGCCGGCGCTATTCTTCATTAAGATTGTGTTAAGCGGCGCCGATTGTTACGCGATGAAATGTATCAAGCGAGAAAGGAGACGGAATCTGGACATTTGCGGTGCATATTCGAGCGGTCGTTTGCCTTCGTCTACAAAAAACGAAACGGGACGATTTGAAGAAAATTTGGGTTAAATAGATTTGGAGTCTTGATTGCCTTTTTGGGATAAGTATACTTTGCGATCACGAGTTTGTAGGCTTGTTAGTCCTTCGCCAAGTCTTCGCCAATACTCTAGGCTCTGGACATACCACAGTGCAATATCAACTAATATCGTAATACAAGCCAGCACATGGTACGCTGTACTTAATGAATGATCTGTTCTCACTCGGGCGTGATTCGTACACAAATGAATTCGCGCCTTCCCCGCCAGACAGGCACAATCATCAATGGCACTCCTAATTTGGATCCACCTCTCCACTGTCCCGAGGTCCCCACCTCTCCACTGCCCCGAGGTCCCGCTTTCCCCAAATTGAACCAGTATAAACTGGCCAAAGGACATGTGCCCGTGCTTTTTCAAATTAGACCAGCTGAAGGCCCCAAAATGGATGAGCAGTAATAATCTGGCAGGACCAGGCAGGTGACCCTGGTTAGATCATGATGCGGGAGAACCTTCCGTACTGTATTTAAAGCAAGTGCCGCCTGTTTTTGCTTCAAGTGTTTCCCCAACACTTCTCTGTACTTCCCCCGCCGCTGCGCATTATCGTCAAAAAAAATGCCAGGAGGTGCTGTTGTACTCGGAACGGCCGATACGTCTCGTATCGAGGCGCCGGTGACCGCAAAGACCTACTTCATGTGTGTTTTCGCTGCCTTTGGCGGTATCTTCTTCGGATACGACACGGGTTGGATGGGGGGTGTCCTTGGAATGCCTTTCTTCATCCAGATGTACACCAAAATGCCCTACCCTGCCGAACCCTTTAACGCCGCCAACCTCCCCGCCTCGTTCGCGCTGCCTGCCTGGGAAAAGTCGCTCATGACCTCTATCCTGTCTGCCGGGACGTTCTTTGGCGCTCTCGTTGCTGTGAGTCTTCTCCATTTTCTATCTGAGCTCTCGCTAAGTATTCCAAGGGTGATATCGCTGACATGATTGGTCGTCGCCCAACCATCATCTCCGGTTGTGTCGTCTTCGCCGTAGGCTGCATCCTCGAAATTGCCCCCCGAGACGTCTTGGCTTGCTTCATTATCGGTAAGATCGTTTTTTCCCCATCCGTCAATTAAGCTCATTCCTTTTTAGGCCGATGTAAGTTTTTGGGTCATCTTCCGTTTGTTGACTAGGCTCAATTCACTGGCAGTGATTGCTGGTGCTGGTGTCGGATTCATCTCTGCCATTATTATCCTGTACATGTCCGAGATCGCCCCCAAGAAGGTTCGCGGCGCCCTCGTTTCGGGTTACCAGTTCGCTATCACCACCGGTATCCTCCTCGCCAACTGTGTCGTGTTTGCCACACAAGATAGGCTTGACACTGGCTCCTACCGCATTCCCATCGGTGTGCAGTTCCTTTGGGCTCTCATCCTCGGTGTCGGTCTCGCCTTCCTTCCCGAGTCGCCGCGTTACTACGTCAACAGGGGCGACATCGAGAAGGCCACCTTGGCCCTGGCCCGCGTCCGCGACCAGCCTCGTGACTCGGACTTTGTCCAGGACGAGCTTGCTGAGATCATCGCCAACCTGGAGTTCGAGCGCGCCCACGTCCCTCAGGTAGGCTATGTTGGCTCCTGGTTGGCTTGCTTCAAGGGCTCGCTCTTCGATGGCTCTTCCAACATTCGTCGTACCATTGTCGGAACTGGTTCGTCCTTTTCATCCCCTTTTCACCAGCTCCGTATCTGACGCCGCTCTCCAGGTCTCCAGTGCGCCCAACAGTTCACCGGTATCAACTTCATGTGAGTGTCCTTCGTATCCTTTTCCTTGAGCAGCGTCGCTGATTCGATATTCAGCTTCTACTTTGGAACGTCGTTCTTCCAGACGCTCGGCACGATCAGCAACCCTTTCCTGATCTCGCTCGTCACCACCCTCGTGAACATGTTGACCACCCCCATCTCGTTCTATATCATCGAGCGCTTTGGTCGTCGCCGCATCCTGCTCCTCGGTGGAATGTCTATGGTTGTCTGCCAGTTCATCGTCGCCATCATCGGTGTTGCCGCCCCCCACGCCCAAGTCAAGGGCGGTAACCCCACCGCCGTCAAGGCTGAAATCGCCTTCATCTGCCTGAACATCGCTTCATTCGCCACCACCTGGGGTCCCGCTGCCTGGGTCGTCGTCGGCGAATTATTCCCGCTCCCCATCCGTTCGCGCGGTGTCGGCATGTCCACCGCCTCCAACTGGTACGTCCTTGTCTTTCCTCCAACCGCTTGACGTTGTAGTGAACGCATATCGCAGGTTCTGGAACTGCATCATCGGTGTCATCACCCCCTACTTCGTCTCCGCCGACAAGCTCGACCTGGGGCCGAAGGTGTTCTTCATCTGGGGCTCGACCGCCATGCTGTCGACCCTGTTCGCGTACTTCTTCGTCTCTGAGACCAAGGGGCTCTCGCTCGAGCAAGTCGACCAGATGCTCGCGGAGACGACCCCGCGGACGTCAAACGGGTGGAAGCCGCACCAGACCTGGGCTGCAGCGGAGGGCCACACGCACGACAAGGTTGTGGAGGACTCGGCGAGCAACGAGAAGACCGAGGCGGCGCAAGTATGACGAGACTCGTCTCGTCTGGCTGTAATGCGCCTTTGCGACGTGTTGTGGATACACTATCGTATACACGCTTCTTGTACTTCGCGACCCACCTTGGGTCGCGTCTTTTAATATTCCTCCTTACGCTTTACGATTCGCATGAAATGTAGGATATTTTCTTGGACGTTGTGGGCTTGTGGAGGCTCAGTAAGCTTGTGAAGGGAGGGGATCGTGGGGAGGACGTACAGTGTACACCTGAGACACAACAAAAGTACTTGAAAGAGGAGATCAATTTGACACGATTGTGGCGGCCATCCTTTTTTTGTTCCTTCTTGTACATACACGCAGAATGGGTGGCGACTCTTGCTGAGAAGGCGCTACCGGCTATGTCGAGTGGAGTGGATTTCCCGACCATCCGGGAATTGTAATCTTGGACGATCAGTCATCTGTAAAAGCTGATCAGTCATCACCATAAAAACATTCAGGTCGTCGATGTTCCCCATCCCGATTCTCACTACCCACAATGGCATCCACACAAGCCCTTAAACCCCTCTCCGTGCACATAATCAGCGACTCGATCTGCCCGTGAGCCCCCCTCCATCCAATTCGGTGATTTTATTTTATGTAACTTGGCGCGTAGTTTCTGTTATCTCGGCTACAAGCAAATCACACGCGCCATGGAGTCCGCCAAGAAAGAGGGGCTTCCGCTCGCGTTCTCCTTGCGCTTCAAGCCCTTCTTACTCGACCCGACGCTGCCCACGGACACATCCGTTAGCAAGCGGGATCGGTATACAAAGAAATTCGGCGCAGGGCGCGTGGCTGGGATGGAGAAGGCCATGAGTGCACGCGGCAAGGCCGAGGGGATTGATTTTTCGCGTAAGTCGAAGTACTGGTGTACCTGTTGCCCGTGCTTGATAAGACTGACGCGACACAGACGGGGGCATGGTCCGCCAAACGACGGACTCGCACCGCTTAATTGAGAAGGCATACACGGTCGGCGGCGAGCCGAAGCAGCGCGCCGTTATCGAGGCGCTCTTTGCGGGATACTTTGAGCACGAGCGCGACGTCGGGAGCATCGAGTTCCTGAGTGAGTGTGCGGTCAAAGCGGGCGTGTTCGACGGGGAGGCGGCGGCACGCGAATTTTTCGCCGGTGCGGAGATGAAGGACGACGTGAAGAAAGGGATAGAGGACGCTTATGAGATGGGTAAGTGGAGTTGAGGGATGTGCACAATTCCCCAGGTGTTGACAACGGCTGGGATAGGTGTATCGGGGGTGCCGTTTGTTATATTGAACAATAAGGTGAGTATCGGGATTTGGGAGGAGTACAAGAGGCTGAATATTCTTGTTTGGCAGTATGCGGTATCGGGCGCACAGGGCGCGGAGACGTTCTTGGACATCTTCCGCAAGATCGCAGCAGGGACCAAGCTTGCTGTGGAGGCCGAGGACGGGGAGACGTGCTGAGCGCTGGAGGTTCGCATAATGATATTATATGTCGACTTTGCATCATTTTGTATTGTATATTCATCGGATTCCGCATGGACGATGCCGGCTCGATTCCGCGATAACCAACTCGAATCCGCGGTGGAAGGAGAGATCGAGGAAGACAAGACGCGTGGAGGAGAAAGGGGAAGACCGGCAATCTGCCGACGCGAATCATCGACGACCGACGTCCCTGACGTCCCTGATTTGTTAGGTCCGCGGTGAAAACCTAGGCGTGAATTGGTGTGGACACTACGCCGAATTTTGGTGCTGTCGTCGGCGGAAACAGTCAGTCAGGGAGCAATGGGCAATGAACAGATTCGTTGTTGGCGTGGGTCCACAAGTCAACGAACGGCAATAGCTATAGCTGCGACCGCGGAGACATTGGCGATTGCTTTCAAGGTGGATGAATGCAACGGGCGGATCAAGGGCGGAGTTTCAAAGAAAGAATAGCGTCGCATTAGCGTAATGGTACAGATTATCTGGTTCTGTTTGGAGTTAAGCTTGAGCTGTCTCTACTTCCCAGGGCTTTCTGCGCACTGGCGCCGCAGACGCGCTCGGTGTCGCGTCCTGTGTACAACCCATAAGCATCGCGCAGAAACCACATATAG